>CAOJCR013413091.1:0-11027 GCA_948330485.1 Euphorbia neoarborescens | reverse complement strand
AATCATGAATTATATAAAAAAATAAAATAAATTATTTTGTTATTTAACTAATTAATTAAATAACAAAATAGAATAAAAGGCAATAAAACATGCGGAAGAACTTGGGGTGTTATAGCTTTGAGATGGCGCAGTGAATAGACGAGGAGCGGGGCTTGGGATAATCATAGTGACACCACAGAATGAGATCATCCCACTGTCTAAGCGGCTGGAGTTCTTTATGACCAACAACGAGGCAGAGTATGAGGCATGTTTGTTTGGACTGGATTCTCTCCTCACTTTAGGGGTACGAGAGGCTTTAGTGATCGGAGACTCAGCTCTAGTTATCCGACAAGCTTGTGGGGACTAGGAGATAAAAGAAGAACTCTCTGACCTTATCTAGAAGCAGTTCGAGAAAAGGCAGATGCTTTCAATTATTGTGAATTCAGACATGTCCCTAGAGAAGAAAACCAGATGGCTGATGCTCTGGCGATGCTATCTTCTATGTGGCAGGGTCCTCAGTTACAACCCATCCAGCATTTGATCTTAGAAACCTCAAAAGCACCATTTTATCAGAAATAGACAGAACCAGTTATGGCAACAGACCAGTGTCCGTGGTATTCAGACATCGTACAGTTCCTACAAACAGGATAGTATCCAGAAGGAGCCACATCATTAGACAGAATCTCTCTACAAATGCTAGCCGCTCAGTTCAGGCTACACGAGGGGTAGTTATTCAAGAAGACAACAGAAGGACTACTCCTCAGGTTCCTATCAAAGGCAGAAGCAGAGCACGTCATGGAACAAGTGCATAAAGGGGTGTGCAGTCCTCATATGAATGAATTGGCCTTAGCGAAAAAAATTTTGAGGCAAGGTTACTTCTGGCTTACTCTACAGGCTGACTGCATCAGCGAAGTGAAGAAGTGTCATGAGTGTCAGGTCTACGGGGATCTCAGCCATCTCCCACCCATTGAGTTACAGAATCTTGCTACCCCTTGGCCTTTTGCTACGTGGGGGATTGACATTATTGGAGAGATAAGGCCACCGACATCAAATGGTCATCGGTTCATTGTAGTAGCGATCGACTACTTTTCTAAGTAGGTAGAGGCTGAATCATTTAAGGAAATAACCGCTAAGAAGATGGTCAAGTTCATTGAGAAGAATATATTCACCTGATATGGCATCCCCCATCATGTAGTCACGGATAATGGGGTACAGTTCCAGGGAGTAACGATACAGTTGCTACAAAACAAAGGTATTGAGCACCACAGATCATCTCCCTATCGGCCGCAGGCAAATGGTGCGGTGGAGGCAGCGAATAAGTCTTTGGAGAAGATTCTCGCCAAAATGATAGCAACATATCGAGACTGGGCAGAGAAGCTGCCACTCGCATTATGGGGATATAGAACCAGTGTGAGAACCCACAAGGGTGAAACACCGTACTCTTACAGTATGGAATAGAAGCTGTCTTACCAATTGAAATAGAAGTGAGGTCCCTGAGAATCGCCTTGGAAGCCCAGATTCCTAAAGTTGAATGGGCCAAAGCGAAATATGAGCAGTTAGTGCTAATTGATGAGAAGCGACTAAAAGCTTGAGCCACTTGCAGATGTACCAGTAGCGCATGGCTATATCTTACAACGCCAAAGTTCGAAGTCAGAGCCAGCCGCTTAAAGTCAGAGACCTTATCCTCAAACAAGTAAAGCAGACACACACTGACCCTAGGGGAAAGTTCAAACCTACTTGGGAAGGTCCGTTTGTTATAAATAAGATTCTGCCTAAGGGTGCCATCAAGTTAACAGACATGGACGGTAACGAGTTTATCCCCTCGGTCAACCTAGATCGCCTCAACAGGTACTATGTTTGAAACCTTAAGATCAACACAGCATAACGGAAGATAGAGAAGTGCGGTTCTTCGAGATGGATACCCCTTTATCGTCTTTTCCCACTTGTATTTCATCAATAGGTTGACATGTTAGCTAAAAATATTAATATGATCGTTTGTATGAGTGAACAAATACATCAATTTTAAAACATCCTTTTAAGCGAAGCATTCAAAAGCCTGTTATGCATAATTGAGCACATTGCTTACTTTGATACTTCTTGACAAGTAATTATGATACTTCTTTACAAGTACATATCCACCTATTTTTATCCCAATACATCACTATTTAAAAAAAAGAAATAAAAAAATAAAAAATTAAAAAAGTTCACTGAAGTGAAAACCAGAAAATGGCGCTTCAGTAAAAAAGTTAGGACGATGCGCTCGTCGGAGTAAAAATCGGGGCATCTCGACACTCCGGTCAAAAGTTAGAGAAGCTCGTTGGGGCGAAAACCGGGCAACCCCCGGCGGTCCAGGCAAAAATTAGAGCATCTTATATAATTGTAATCACACCAGGGACGCACTGAGAGAAGAGTCATTTTAGTAGTGACCAAGAAGGCTCGGGTCCCCCCATTTCTCCCTGTTGAACTGCACATCTTCCCAAATGGCGACGACGTGACTTGACAGATGATCCAGAAGAACATTTCTACATACAAGCGCATATCAAACATGCACATAGTACACCATGACTATCATAATCACGATATGTAGCATCACGCATTTCCATATGCTGTATATGCGAATTTTGCATACTTGTGACTTCCCTAAACGAGCGATACCGCTCAGAATTTACCTTTTCACGTATTTTCATATGTTGTACATGCAAATTTCGTGTACTCGTAATTCCACGAAAGAGCGATACCGCTCATAATTTACCTTTTCATGCATTTTTATATGCCGTACATGCAAATTCCGCGTACTCATGTTTCCATGAACGAACGATACTATTCAGAATGTTTTATCATTCACCTCTTTACGCATTTTCATATATCATAATTGTGATTTGCGTAAACAAGTGATACCGCTTAGAATGCTTTGTCACTCATCATCAAAATCATGATATGTAGCGTCACCTGCTACAATATCTTATACACGCATCACCTTCATACGGTCACGCATTGCGTCCACGCAATTATACATGGTTTTCATTTCTTGATCGAAGGGGCAAATATTTTTGTTTTAAAATTCATCGATCAAGAAATGAAAACTACCCATGCTCTTACTTGTCCAAATGTGCATCTAGGGGCAGGTATCTCAAAGAACATACCATAGGGTCGCTCGAACGCTCGATGACCTTTGCTACAATAGACTTCAGAATCCCCAGCGGACTTCAAGGTTCATGGTGCTAGCGAGCAAATTCCCCAATGGATTAAACTTTGAGGATATCGCCTTCAGGTAAGTATTCTTCATGCTCACTATCGTGTTCCTGTATTCAGTCAATGAATCCAGTCACACGAGGGGCAACTGTGAGCATGAGATTTTTCTCGGGTCTATGATGAACCGGTATTCGCCGACCTGGTATGCATACGTGTTTCTTTAGGTAATTTAGATGAGAAGCTCGAGAAGTAAAGATCCACACAAAGACATTCAAAACCCTATTTTGAGGAAATTTTGAGAATAACCAGACCGAGTTGAATTAATAACTTAGTTCAGGATATAATTTTTTTAAATTTTTTTTAAAAAAAAATTTAAAGTCAAAATGATTTTTATTTGAGTCAAATTGGTCTTAAGAATAAATAAATAAAATTTCAGTCAGTCAAAATTAGGCCGAGAAAGGAATTGGGGTGAAAAGAAGAAAAAACTATATTTATATATATATGTGTATGTGTGTGTGTGTGTGTGTGTGTGTGTGCACGCGCTCGTAGGCATTAAGCAAAGAATGAATTTGGCTCAACAGTAGAAGAGCTCATCTCTTCTCCAATGACGCGCGTTAGAACCCCCATTATGCAAACTTTTTTCAAAAATTAAGGCAAACCAAACGACGTTGTTTCAATATGGAAAAAAGGGAAAATGTTTTGCAACGTTGGGGTTCGAACTCGCGTTGTTAGGGTGGAGAGGGAGTGCGCCAGCCGCTAGGCTAGCGGCTTCTTTAGTTATAAAGCTACACATATGTATATATATACACATTTGTATTCCTGAATAGGAAATAAAAAAATGAATTGGCAACAATCCTCAGCCCTTCTTTCTTTCCTTCACCAGCGTATTTCCAGTGGCATTATTTCCAATTGATTTTCTTACCATTTTCAATTGATTTCCTTCTTTTATCTTTGATCTGAAAGAAATTAAAAAGGATCTCATAATGAGAGAAAAAAAAGGGGGAATTGATTTGGGAGGGACGAAAATTTTAATTAAGGGGAGACATCTACAGGAATTTAGAGAGAAAATTTTTATTTTTACCGCAAAAACAAAAAAGGGGGCAAAATTCAAAAGGGAAATAGAGAGAATTTGTTTCAAGAGAAAGAGGTTGTGAGATTTCTAAAAATATTAAAAGACCCAATCAATTACTCATGAATTTTCAGAATTGAAAATCGAATTCAAAGGCAATTTGAAGGATCAATTTATGGAGTTTTTTTGACTCCGAAATTACACTGCATCGAGGTATAGTTTTGAGGCCTAATTTAAATCCTTTTTAATTTGTTTTGCTCAAATTATTTGTTATTGTTTGTTGTTTCGTTCATTGTTATTTAATCCGTTTTTTTCTTTTCATACTAATATTTTATTATTATAAATATTTTTTGTTATTATATATATATATATATTTACGTAATTAGTATTATAATTTATATTAATATTAATATTAATATTATTATATTTTTATTTTATTTTTTTTCTAATTACGTTATTATCATTACTATTATTATTATTACTATTAATGTTTTTTTATATATGTATTAATATTATCATTATTATTATTATTATAAATATAAATATTTTTTTATATATATACTGTTTATCATAATTATATTATTATAATTATTATTGCTATATTATATTATAATTATATTAATGTTAAATTCTTTTATTTAGTCATTAATATTTTTGATGTGTTATTTTCTGTCACTTAGAATGTATGTTTTAGGATATCCCCACGAACGAGATCGCCTTTGATCTCCGGGTAATTGACTCGCCATTGTAAATAATTTATGCAAATTGAGCCAAATAAGATTTTTCTAATAAAATCCGCTTTGTCATGTTTCATCCTATGTGAAAGTGCGGTTCTAAAATTTACTGAATTTTAGAATCGCTATGTTTGTGCTGTGATTAACAGTTTTTATTTTGCAGGAATTAATTAGGATATATAGGTGACATTTTATTTAATTTATATTATTTAAACTGTCATTGCATGTAGATCTTTATATAGTTTAGAATCTGTAATTGTACCAGATACTCAATTTTTAATAATGTACCCATATGATAGTCTGATTGAAGGGTTGTAAATGTATATTTAATTTTCCACACTTTATTTTTCTTCTTATGGATGCGCGCTCATGATAAAATTAAAAATTAAAATCAACCTTAATTTTTTTATCGTAAATAATCATACTTCGTTTTTTTTAAAAATTGTCGATTTCTTAAAAGCTTTTCTAAAAAGGATGAGTAAGTGTCTTGTCCGAACCCGATCTCTGGATCACGTTTTGGATTCAAACCTTGGGTCCGAGGAACACCGTGAATTAATTCCCGGTATGATCTTAGAACCAGATGGCGACTCCAAAAATGTTTTTTAAAAATCCGAGTTTGAATTTCTTCCTTTTTAAAGCTTATTTTTTCCTCTAAAAAATAATTTCTCTTTTCTAAAATTCAAATTCGATTTCTTTTCTTTTTAAACCTTAATTCCCAAGCGCACGTTCACACGCGTATTTCGTTTGGAATAATCTTCCTCTGAAGGCCTTGAGGTCGCTTCTAAGGCGAAGGGTACTAGGAAAGAGATGTTCTACTCGCTTAGGAAATATTTTTCAAAATCATTTCATTTCTTATAAGTCAACAAGATTTATCTTTTCAAAATCCAATTTTCAAACTACTTTTTATTTTTGTCAAAAATTCGCTGCGCTCACACTGGCGTTTACTAGGTTGTCAGGAATCCCCCAGATGAGTAGAAACTCTTAAGGATTTCAGGGACCTAGAAAGAAATCTCCTCGGACAGGTTGGAGCCCATTGAGTTTTCAATGGCATTTATTAAGTGCGTGAAAAAGGGAGCCAACAAGGGCGTGCCAAGTATCCCCTAAGCCAGTGATGGTTAGGGTTTTTGAGTTGGGGGGTAGCGTGCAGCAGTGAGCGTAATGATGGGCGATCGGGAGCATGTCTCTTCGGTTGATAGGTGTCATAATTATTTTGAATTTTGAATCGCGTTTTTACCGGTTCCTCTCAAAAGGGCCTATAAAAAGGGGGGCCGTAGCATACCGAAGGCCGTTTTGCCTCCCTGCTACCCCTGCTGTGTATTTTTCTACCGTCGTTCAAAGAGAGAGAGAAACTTTTGAGGGATATTCGACATCATTAGCTTGAGATTCGACCAAATCGAGAACTCTTCTATCCTTAAAGCTGAGATGGGTAAAGGTACGTTCACATCGGAATTGAGGGATGAAGAGGCTAGGGCGTCGGGATATTCTCCTGTACGGACCATCGCTTGTAAGGATCCCCAGAGATTGTTTGCGTAAAAATTAGGTGATCTGAGTTGGTTAAACGAAGTAGAATATGTGCTACCCGACGAGGCGGGATGGGCCGATGCACCAATGGAAGGGTACTTTACCGTTTATGCAGATCAGTGTATGCTGGTATTCTACTATCCTTAGGTCCAACTATTAGGGGCTCTGTTATCTTTTTATGAGATACCCTTGGATCAACTGCACCCTAATGCCGTAGGCGATATCGTTGCCACCCACCACATTTTTGAGAGTTTGGGTGGGGTGTTAACGCCGTCTATCTTCCATCACCTGTGCATCCCCAGGTTGGTGCAGGACCACTTCACCTTAAATAAGAAGAGTAGCTACGTCAGTTTTAGTGGGAAGACCTCACACATTAAACGGTAGAAGAAGATGTTTTTCTATATCAAAGAACAAGAGGATGTATAGAGGTTTCCCTATGTTTAGCAGGAGAGGGGGAAGAAGGATGAATGGGTCCAACCCAATATGACCAATGTAGAAGTAGATCTATATCGGCTGTATAGGGAGGTACCCCATGAACGATGGTCCCAGCAGGAAGTGATCCAGGCATTCTTGGCAAGAACCCCGGTTGTGTCAGTGGAGGGGTCCTCTATGATGTGCTATGATGCTTCTTCAAGTGTTTTTTCCACTGTTTGTTGATTTCTCACATCTTATTTTTCAGGTTTTTCATCATTTGATATGTTGCGTACTAATGTAGCTCAGTTTGGGAAGCGATCATCGAAAGAGCCGACGGGTGCCACTGAAGGAAAAGGGAAAGGGAAAGGAAAGGCCACGGATATGTCGACGACACTAGGGTGAGAGCCCGTACCTCTGAGAGCACCTGGTACAGTAGTTAAACTGAGAAGGGTGAGTGAGCACGTGGATTCCCTTCCTGCCATACGACCTAGAGTTAAAGAGGTAAGGATAAGGATATTGTGCAGCTATGTTCTCCCAGGGAGGGGCTAATTAAGGATTTCAATTCTTTTGGGTGAAGCCAGGATGAGCGCAACGGCCGTGAGAGCTGGTATCCAACCAACCTCCCCTGTGGTGGTTTCAGATGAGGAAATTTATGAGGTAGATGCCCCTTTGATGAGGAAAGGGACCCAGATGACCCTGAAGAGGGACACGAATGTAGAGGCCGGCGTCCGTTTGCTGGAAAATAGGGCTCCTAGCACGGATGATAAAGGTGTGGCCGCTGAGACCGCCCTTCCAGGGAAAAGGTCAAATCTATCCCTTCCAGGGATGTTGCAAGAGGGGTGGTGGAACGAACCGGGAGCCAAAGAACAAATGCTAAAGGGCCTACTTAAGGAAGAGGCGGGATGGCATCCTCGCTCTAAGGATGAGATCAGGAAATGTCAAGGATGTTACGCCGTATTGCAGGTATATTTCAAATTATTATATATGTTGCCGCCATATGGTATAGACTAAACTTGGTACGTATATACAGGGTTTAGGTAACCTGTTGTGTGTGTCTGCATATGGTGTGCAAGACAGTCAAAGGTCGTCGCTCTTTGAGGAAGAGCTGGGGGCAATGAGGGAAGAATTGGCCTCCAAAATGAGGCGGCTAAAGAAGAATGAGAAGTATGAGCTGGACCTGGCAGTGAAAAGGTTGAAGGCAAAGGCTGCTATTGTAGTAATGAACAAGGCGGGTCAACGCTGGCAAAGACTAAGGGTGAATGGGAAGCAAAGTTGCACCTGGTGTAGCATGATCTAGAAATGGCAACCAGGCAGGTAAAGAGTCTGAAGGCCCATTTGAACGAAGATCTCGGCTACCAGCCGTAGGAGTTGGATTTCGTAACTACGAAGATACGGAGCCTAGAAGAAGAGCTACTGGATAAACAGTTGATGATGGAAAAACTGGAGGATGAATGGGAGAGAAAACAGAATGCACTGGCCGCGGGGTATGCAGAAATTGCCTATGTATTTGTATAGAAGTGTATAGATCCGGTCCGATCTGACCTGGGGACTGAAGTCGCTGTGCAAGTAGAGTTCCTTGCACCTGAGGATTTTGAAGAAAGAGCGGCTGCCTATCATCTGCATATGGAGGAGGTCCTAGGGTAGGCCGCTGGTCCAGCTAAGGGAGAAGAAGCCCTTGCCTCAGAAGGAGAAATGATTATGCTAGATGAGCTTGGGCCACTTCTTGAATAGACCACATTGGTGGGTTTTCCCACCCCTGATCCTGCCAAGTCTTCTCAACCGTCTGTTTTGCTTGCCGCCCCCTTGATAGTTTTATCTTTTTCACCTCTTCTCTCTCTCTCTTTCTCTCTCTTTTTGTTGTAACAAATTTTTTCGAAATGAAGAACAAATTTTGTGATTTAATTAGTGACTTGTGTGATATTTGAGTAGAGATGTTTCCTTTTCAATCTTATGTTTTGGGATTTTATCATTCTATGAGAGTAGGGCTGGTAGGACTAGTTAGAGGTGACGGAGCTGCCACCTCTTGAGTTGATGTAAGTCCAATGAAGGAGAGGTGCTTGATATCTTCATGGTGTAAAGGACCAGCGAGGTAGAGCAGGTCAATCACCTCCTGATGTTGACAGAGTCAGTGAGGGGTGACAAATCAGCAGCCTCATAACTTGATGTAGGGCCAATGAAGGAAAGATACTCGATCACTGTTGCTCAGCAAGTGCACTGATCGGACAAGTAATAAAGAGTGAGTAGAGTATCGTTCCTACGGGGATTAAGGGGCAGTTCTTAAAAACTTGTGATTTTAATTCTGAAGATCTGAGAAGAATTTTTGTTTGTAAAAGAAGGGTTGGTACTGAAACTTAAGTGAGCATAGAAAAAGATCTGTCTGAATACTTATCAGTACGTGCTGAGTGTCAATCTCTCAGTAGTGCTGATAATAATATTCAGAAGGGTCTGAGGAAGGAAAGAGGTAAACAGACAAACGGAGGAATAAAGGTGCTGAAAAATGGAATCAGTACTGAGACTGAAAATCTCAATACTGAGCAAGGAGTTGATACTAAGAAAAATAGAAGACTAGCTATATTGAAAATGACGTACTGAAGATAGCAACAAAAATAATGATATCTTAAAAACACATGGGACTGAGCTCAGCATCAGCTATGTTTTCTTCACCCTTCCAACACTTCACAACTTACTTTATCAACATGGCAATTCAATACCCTCAATATCAATAACTCTATTCAATACTGAAAATACCTTAATATGCTTTAAACTACTTAAATACGTTTATCTCAAAATCGTATTCAAGCTATTGACAGAGCTTGATCAAGACTCTGATTCATTGAAATCTCATACTGAGTTTTACCATGAAGATAGACAGTGTTATAAAATGCAAGTTAAACTGGAACCCATAGCTGTACTGAGTTGTCCCATGTAAAAGGGACTACTCAGTGAACTTTATTTGCTCAACAACGCAGGTGTTCTTCGTTGTCTAAGTACTGAAATTGAAAATACAGATAGGTAAAGACAGGTATTGAAGCTTTGCAAGAAACGTAAAATAGCAGGAAATGTAAAGAACAAAAAGATTAAAGTGCAGAGAAGTAAAGAACACGAAAATAAAATTGCTTGAAAATTAAATTGCTTGAATATAAAAGATGAAGAGAGATTCCTAAATGGGTTACAAATGGTTTATCAAACTTATTTCTTTCTTTCTCTCTCACACCATATATACTACTACTAAAAAAATAGCAAATCTAAATAAATCCTAACAAACTTTGCGTCGGTGGCATTTGGAATATATTATTTTCCAAAAATGCCCTAAAAAAGGTGATGTAACAACTTTTATTCTATTTACAAAATGGTATTTTTGCCCTTAAGGAATGATAATTCCTTTTGTGATTGTCCCCTTATCTCCAACATTCTCCACCTCATCCAAGATGCTCTTTAAAATCCTTGCCATGTCACCCTTTAAGCCTTATTTATCATCTTTTTGCTCCTTTTTCTTTATTTATCAACATTTTCTACAATTAACCAAAAATAGTACAAAAAGATACAAAAATATAGATTTTGCAAATGAAATAAAATTTTTAATCATAATTTATATTGTATTTTTGGCTTATCAAAATACCTCCAACTCAAGCTTTGCTTGTCCTCAAGCAAAGGACAGATTTAAAACATACTAAGTTAAGTAAGAAATATTTAGACTCTTCAAGGCATACCATTCAGTATGTACTGAGTAACTCAATACCCTTTGAAAATAACGATGGTTCAATTTTCAACAGTTCAACATACTACTAGCAATTTTCATGAACGGTTTTCTGCAACAAGTAAAACATTAAATTGAAGTTTTCATATTGAAGAAGAAGATAATTATTTTCCTCAATAGTCTCAATAGTCAGTAGGACAGGTTTCCTCTACCCAGTACGTACTGAGTTTAAAAAGATGAAATATAAAATTAAAGTTTAATTATTTGGTTGACTCCTCTGCTTCAGTATCATCTGTCAAGTGCCTTTTTACGCGATTGTCGTGCATTTGTGATGCGTACCTCCGGTTACTCAACATTTCACATCACGAACATTCTTTGAATACTCTTATCCCCTTTTTTATGTGCTTAGCACTTATTGATT
>CAOJCR013412967.1:0-12838 GCA_948330485.1 Euphorbia neoarborescens | reverse complement strand
GAATTTTCACAGGAATTCTTGTTGGATTGTATATCCAACTATATGTTTTTATTGTTTTAAAGTGGTTTTTCAACCTTTTGGTGAGATTCTACTTCAATACAGTGAGTTGTTGAATAGGATTCTCACACGTAGCACCCTACCATGTACGGTTTGGGGTCAGGGTGTTACAATTTGAGTCATACATCGCAGATAAATTTCCAAGCACCTGTTCACTATTTCTGTCTGGCCATCAGTTTGAGGGTGGTAGGCTGAGAAGCGAGCCAATTCTACCCCTTGTAGCTTAAATAACTCAGTCCAGAATGTGCTAATAAAAATTGGATGTCTATCACTCACGATAGTGTTGGGCAGTCCATGTAACTTATGGATATGATTCAAGAATACCGTAGCTACAACCTCAGCTAAGTAGGGGTGACTCAATGCAATGAAGTGTGCATATTTGGTTAACCTGTCTACTACTACCATAATCACATCCTTCCCATTAGACCTTAGCAATCCTTCTATGAAGTCCATGCTAATATCAAACCATACATTAGTGGATATGGGCAGGGGTTGCAGCAATCTCGAAGATTTCGTTGCATCATACTTACAAGTCTGGCATACAGAACAGGACTTGATGTAGTTTCGAATGTCTTTTTCCATACCTTTCCAATGGAAAACTAGTTGAATTCGTTTCGTAGTAGCCTGCACTCCTAAATGTCCCCCAGTTGATGTATCATGCATCAACTAAAATATTTTATTTCGAAGCTATCTGTTTTTACCAATAACCAATTTTCCTTTTCGTTTAAGCAGTAGCCCCTGCCATGTAT
This sequence comes from Euphorbia neoarborescens, assembly GCA_948330485.1. Lineage (NCBI taxonomy): Eukaryota > Viridiplantae > Streptophyta > Magnoliopsida > Malpighiales > Euphorbiaceae > Euphorbia > Euphorbia neoarborescens. The sequence goes on along the minus strand of CAOJCR013412967.1, from coordinate 12,032 downwards.
AAGGCCCCTTGTCCACTCCTTTTTGCCATTCTCGGATTATTCCTTGTAACTCCGTATCCTCCCGCTAGCTAGCTTAGATTTCTGTTAATAAACTTTTCTACGGTGATGAGATGGTCAGTATAGCCAATCCAGCTGTAGGCAGTCGAGAAGGTGCATTTGCGGTCACATTCTCCCGTCCCTTCTTATAAGTGAATTCAAAGCCATAACTAAGAAGCTTAGCAATGTATCTTTACTGTTGTGTAGTAGTGAACCGTTATTCTAACAAGAACTGAAAGCTTTTATAGTCTGTTCTAATAAGGAACTTCCTGTAGCTTAGGTAACAGTCTCATTTCCGTACAGCAAACACTACTACCAAGAGCTCTTTCTCATATACGGACATCCATTGGTGCTTATTAGCTAGAGCTCTATTGATGTAAGCTATTGGGTGGTCTTCCTACATGAAAACAGCCCCAATGCCTGCCTCACTTGCATCTATCTCCACCACAATGGTTTTAGAAAAAGAAGGCAATGTTAACACAGGAGTTGTGGTCAAAGCCTTTTCAAGGTCTGCGAATGATTGTGTAGCTCCTTCATTCCAAGTAAATCCTTCCTTTTTTAACAAATCAGTTATCGGTTTACTGATAATTCCATATCAATAAATCTCTTGTAGAAGCCAGCCAAGCCTAAGAACCCTCTTAACTGCTTCAAATTTGTAGGAATGGGCAACTACCACTGCTTGAATTTTCCTTGAGCCTGCTGACACTCCACCCCGTTGAACTACATGCCCTAAATATTCTACTATGGTGGTACCAAAAGCACATTCACTTCTTTCGATTAATAAAAAGTGCTCTTGTAACATAGTAAATACAATCCTTAAGTGGATCACATGTGCTTCCACATTTGGACTATACACTAATATATCGTCAAAAAAACACTAACAAAAATCTTCTCAAATACGGTTTAAAGATGCCATTCATTAGACTTTGAAATGTAGAGGGTGCATTGGTGAGGCTGAAGGGCATGACCACAAATTCATAATGGCCTTCGTCCGTCCTAAAGGTTGTTTCATATAAATCAGCAGGGTGCATATGAATTTGGTAATGTCCCGAGGCAAAACCAATTTGGTAAACATTGTAGCATTATGCAACTCATCAAACAATTCCTCAATGATAGGTATGGGAAACATGTCTTTTATAGTCTGTTGTATGTGTTGTCTTTCTTTTTTACCAACACTATAGGAGAAGAGTATGGACTTACAGTGTGTTTAATAGTCTCTTTATCTAAGAGTTCCTGAACTAACCTTTCAATTACGTCCTTCTTTATTGAGGAATACCTGTAAGGTCTGCAGTTAACAAGGGATTCCCCTCCATCAGTGGTATCCTGTGATCATGTGATCTGCTAGGACGTAGTGCTACAATTGGGTTGAAGATGACAGAGAACTCTTCTAATAGAGGCAACAGTTCCTTGGGGGTTTGAGCAGCTCCTTCCTGTGCTGCCTTAGCTCGAATTTGAGCTAAATAAGCTATATGTCCCTAATTAATCAGCCTTACAACTTCCTCATCTGATATAAATTTAACTAAGGTCTGAGTTTCTCCTTGCAATCTTTGCTTCCTGTCATCCACCATAAACTCCATCGATAGGTGTTGGTAGTTACAAGTGATGTCCCCCAACGTCACCAACCATTGCATCCCCAAAACCATTTCACAGCCTCCCAATGTCAAAACTAGGAAATCAGCTTCAAACTGACCCCCTTGCATCTCCCACTTCAACTGTTTACAAGCATAGAGACAGATAACTTCCTGATGTTTAACCACTGTAATCCGAATCGAGTTTATGGATTCTAATTCAAACCCCAGCACTTTAGCTATTGATGCATCCAGTATGTTAAATGTGCTGCCAGAATCTATTAATATATGTAGGGTTGGTTTTCCATACGTACCCCGCACTCTCATAGTTTGTACCTAGTCCTCTTGAGATATACCTCTCATTGCATAAAGAGAAATCATCAGCCCAGCTTTACTGTCACCCAGATCAATCTACTCCTCCCCCTCATTTTCAACTTCTCCCTCAGAGTGTGCTATGACAGTGTGTAGGTACCGCTTCTTACATTGATGGCTAGGGGTAAATTTCTCATCATACTAGAAGCAGAGGTTCATGGCATGTTTATCAACTAACTCTGCCTCTTTCAACCACTTAGCCCTGACTAGATTGACTGAATTTCCTTGAGAAGGTGGTCTGTCCATTGGTGTGTTTAATTTCGGAAGATTGAGGGTAGGTAACAAGGGTGGCCCCGTGCTTGAATTGAAAACTTGATGAGGAATCTGATAATGGTTATAATATCCCTTCTGGTTGCTACTGATGTATTGCTGGATCGACTGGATGTTAGCATCCTACAATCTGGCAAAGGCATACGCCAATTGCAGCGTTTTTGGACCCTGCATCATCATTGTGTAACCCACCTCCTCTCTCAATCCGCTCAAGAAACAATTGAGAATGCTCTCCTCACTTAAATAAGTTTTATGAGCACAACTATCAAATGCCTCAATGTACTCTATTAGGTATCCTGTGTGCATGAGTCGTTTCAAATCCGACATGGAATGGGTGTATGCCCAATCCCCAAACCTCGACTTCAATGGCTGCACATCTTCCTCCCAAGTGAGCTCTACTCCGGTCCCCCAACTTTGTAACAAGGACTGGTGTCATTCTAAGGCCTTATCCTCCGAGTGTAGTGAAGCCAATCTAACCTTAGCAGTGTCTAGTGTGCCATCAATCTTAAAGAAGCATTCACAGCGATACAACCAATTGAGAAGTTCAGTACCTTCAAACCTTGGAAAATCTACTTTAGTGAATCTCGTGGCTAGTTGATATGAAGCTTCATCGGCTCTGTCGCCGTTGAGATTCACATGCGATCTTCCCGTCGAAGATAGACTTCCCCTTGTTGATAGTAACATTTTCATGTTGCGCATCTCCTCCACTAAAGTTGCCAGTGACTGCTCCATTGCCGATTGTTATCAGCAATCATTCCCTTCATCTTCGTCATGAGATTTTCTTCAATTTTCTTAAGCTCTTGGCTGGATCGAGTTCCTTTGGCCATTATAGTAGTAGCTTGGATTTGGCAGGTGTAATACAGATTTAGAAAAGTGCTCTGTTACCAAATGATGCCAAAAAAAATCTAAAAGAGGTAGAAGAGAAGAATCTAAGATGGAGAAGAATGAGAAAAGTGTGAGAGAAGAAAACAAAGAATTGTGTTGTGATTAATCATGCTTAAACTGTGCCGTACATCTGTTAATATAGCCGTTGTAATGATGGCTTTCAAACTAACTTTCACTTAAGTTAGTACGTAAAAAACGAAGAGGTTTTAGTATTCCGTATTATAACAACTATTAACCTATTTCTTAACTACCCTTCTTCCTTTCTCCAGTATCATAAACAAGATGTGACAAATATTTAGTAATCTTGAAAAGTTTCATGATTTTTCAATTTACGTTTCAACAATATGAAAATGTGTCCAAGACTGAGAAACATGTATATATCTTTCCAATTTCATTTTACAGTGGCACCAAATTTTGCATCTAAGAAGATTTTAAAAAGTATTGCACATGCCTGGATTCCTAATGCACCACAGTGGCTGAATAGGTTCTGCTCCAATTCCTCTGCTAACCATTCTATACCTCCATTCATTTAAACGGTCCGTCGCCTCTGCATACCTCTTCATACCTGTATCATCCCTATTCCCTGACCACAAAGTCTCAGCCATCGCTGAGGTTCTTGGCCATATTCGAGTATCCAAAACAGTTGGGTCTGCTTGCTCTGACCACAAGGCCACTTCACCTCCAAGCACCAGTTTGGCCTCATCCTTGCTCAGTCCATACGTTATATCATAATTATAAATGGCTTGCCATGTTTTGAAGGGGTCACACCACGATGCTCCATAACCTTCAGTTCCACTTGAAGGTGGCTGATTATATTGGCTATTATTCCCAATAAAATCACCATGTCCGCAATCCAAATAATAGAACTCTGAAGATGACACAATAGTTCTGTAACCAGCAGAAACAATCAGTTTTGTGTTGTTCGGACCCTTGTTCCACGTTTGTAGGATGGTATGTTCCCGGGGCAGAACTGAAGCATCCACCTTGACATTTTCATTCAGCAAAATGTCTTCCCAATACACCACTGTCCGATTAAGTGACACAATATAAGGCAAAGTGGATTTGATGAATGTCTCCAACAGGTCACTGAGTGTTCCATTCTCCAATAAATAGGATTGAATATCTGGGTCAGCTTTCCAACAGCCTGGAACGATCTCATCAGCTCCAGCATGGAAAAATGGTTCAGGGAATAAGTCGACAGTATCGGCAATAACATTTTTAAGGACTTGATAGGTCTTGGGATTGAGAGGGTTTAGTTGCCCAGTTCCTGGTTCAGATGCTAGTCGATCAGCCCAAGCGGTTCCAGGTGGTAGCCAGAACATGTTTGCGCATGTCACTATATCTGGGTAGGCTGCAGCCCACGATCCTGTATGTCCTGCAATTGAATAGTGTAATGATCGTTATAGAACCAATGAAGAATGGTTTCTTAAAAATAAATTGGATATAATAATAAATTAAGCGTAGGTTTTATGACAATCAAGAAGCCAAAGTAATTTAAGAAAGGAAATCCCAGACAAGAATATCTACTGAGACCATATATATAAGCCAATTTTCGTGATGTCGAGATCCTTATTCCCAATAAGCTCTAGTATTTTTATTTGTTTATTTATAGGTTCAAACTTACCGATGATAAATGTGTTTTCTGTGAAATATTGAAACGATTCAACGAAATTAAGGGACCAGAAAAACATCCTGATTTGTTAAATAGGAACGTAGAAAAATAATATGATTTGTATATGAGAGGCACGACCAATAGAGATTATTATAGTTATGATCATTTAAAAAAAAGATATAACTCATTCATTTCTGGCATTCCACGCAGAAAACTCATACAAATTACACAGCAAGCTATTCAATAAACAATCTAACGAATTTGAAGTGAACAATTATGATCTAAACATCAGTGTTTGTTACCTTATTAGAATTTGATCTGTTGATAAACTGTTTATCCATTGGTCAGGAATTGTATAGGAGTCTGTTTATATAAATAGCTTTTTGTGCTCAGAACTATCCAATATTGTATTGAGGGATGACTATGATGCCACTTGAGCCAATGTTTAGTTTTACTCCAAGAGTTAAAACACATGATTACCTTTTTAATAACAATTAAAAATATATATATATATATATACAGCATTGGCTTTACGAAGGCTCGCAAGATTAATTCATGTAGGGCACAAACTATGGCACTGACAGAATCATTTTTAAATTACAAGTTGGCTTATCTTTAATTAACTATAAATTATTCCCAATTGGTCAAAATTTGTAGTAATCAACCCTTCAAAAAACTACGCAATGTATAGAAGTGGGCTACTCACCAGGAGCGTCAATTTCAGGCAGAACCCTTACACCATGTTCCAAACCAAACCGGACAATGGTTGCAATATCGGCTGGCGAATACTGCATTTCACGGCCATAAGAGCCCTTGGATGCAAGCTCAACCTCGGAAGGAAGTACCAAAGGGAAGGAATGAGAGTCCGTAATATGCCAATGAAACACATTGAGCTTATTAGCACTCATAGCACCGATAGTCCTGAGTATATCGTCAACTGGATAATAATTCCTCGATGTATCCACCATTATTCCTCTGTGTGGAAAAAGTGGAGAATCCCACACATAAAGCCCCACCGCAATGTACGATGGATTCCCCCAAACCACTTGTGAGAACGTTTCGAGTCCTCTCATAGCTCCCCATACAGTCTCTGCAGTCAAATTAGCTGTGGAACTAAGAACGGGGATGGAGAGCAAGTAGGACTCGTTGACACCGTGGTGGAGAGGAGAAGTGAGATCGGCCACGGAGATGGAAAGAGTAAGCAAAGGAGGGGAGGAGTTGGAAACGTTGACAGAAGGGATAATGAGAGGAAGGTGATGCTCAGAGAGGATTTGGTGGAGCAAACGGTCGACGGCAGGAGAGAGGTAGGGATGACTAGGGGAGGAGATAGAGAAGTAAGGGGATAAGAGAGTGGCATATGATTTGGGCCATGAAAAAATCCGGGGTTTTGGCCAAGGGATTATGCCATTAGCAGAAGCAGCAGACAGACAGAAGGAGAAGGAGAAGAAGATTAAAATCCTCATTGTACTAATGAATGGGGTGAGGAGGAGGAAGCGAAAAAGAGGGGAATTTAAAGAAAGAAAAATGGAGAGAAAATTTGTCAGGTAGCAAATGGAGTTTAGCAGTTGACTGGTATAACAGAAAGAATAGTAACAAGGTTTTTTTTTTTTTTTTAATGTCAAAATGAAAAGCTGATATGTAACCAAAAAAACAAGAAAAGCTGATACAGAGGTCGCCGTCGCCGGCCGTCCTACATTGTTCAATAATGGTATTTTATCCTTATATTATTATTCAGCTTTGTAAGTTGCTGCCTTTTTGCATTGTTATATGTTGGACAGCAAGTATTATTTTTGAAGGAAAAAAAAACTTTACCTTGTGCACCGAGATAGGTATGGTATTTTGACGGAGCGTATATTGAAAATCATCAAACTGATAATTGTTTAAATTTTGAATTTTGTAAAAATAAAAAAAATATGAACAAAAATATTTTGAATTTTTTTTATAAATTATTTTGATATTCTTATTAATAAAAAACTGACCTAATAAACATTTTACATCACCTTATAATAGTCCTGCTGAAATCTACTTCTCGGATAATTCACCTTAACATCACCAGAAAACCTGTAGAGGAAAGAAAGAACACTGGTGGCCCGTAAATGGACTCTCTGATGTCTGAGTCAGTGTTGAACTTAGAAGAAAAATATGAATTTTAGAGAGTAATTGTAATTAGAGTAAAAATGTAACCTGACTATGGAAGATTTCTACCCTTTATATAGGCTTTTCAGACTTCAAGTTTCATTAGGAATCTAACTAAAGAGTCAAAAATGGAATAGGAAAGTAATTCTTGGCTAATTAGGATTGGTTCCTAATTAAGCGGAATATTCTTGATTTCACAAACTTTGTCACCAAGTCATCCTTATCCGATATTAGGGCGGATAAGCCAACTTGGTTGATGTCATTATACCGATCCGGTATGCTTACTGTCATTCGGATAAAAAAAGTCAATACGGTCCAGATCAATCCCTCTGATATGATACGTATCTCGGGCATCATCCGGTAACTCCTCAATCAACAATAATCCGGGTAAAATATTACTGATTGTCATCAGTAGTCCCCCCTCCCCCTTAAGTATTTGGTATTTTAAGATTGACTTGCTTCAATGGATGCGTTTTAGCCAAGCCAGATGAACAGTCTCATAATCTTTTTCATATCTTTTCGTGTCATTGCCTTACCTCGATACTTACACCAGCCAATGTACAATTGCCATTTGTCTCATTCACCATCATTAAACCCTAAAAATTCAGTCTTCTTCCTCACTCCTTTATAAATAGCCCATTTCCTTTCTTTTTCTTTTCCACTTGTGCTGCTTCATTACTCTTCTTCTCAGAGTCCATTTGAAGGTTTCTTGAACTTTCTGCATCGATTCACTTTCACAATTAAACAAGGTACCAGGCTATTCACTCATTTATTCTTATTAATGCTGCACTATGGCATTATTTTCATAGATTCTAAGTTCTTGTTTATTTTGCCATTAGAAAATGATTGGTGAACCTTGAACCCCCCGCTTTGAATACTCCTTAGGTTATGAATCCTTTGAACATGCCTATGAACTTAGATGATATAAACCGGATAATAGACGAATTTGAACTTAACTCCTCCGAATCGGGACCCTTAACTCCTAACATATCACTTTCCTCTATTAGTGGCTGCCTGGCTGACCAACATCTACCGAAGCTTATTATGACTAGCAGTTCCCCTTCCCCCCGTAGATGTTCCTAGGAATGGTCGTCCCTCCGTTGAGGCTGGACCGAGCCGCCCTATTGTACGGACAACACCCAGGGTAAAGGATATGGCTTCGAAAATCTATCCCGAGCATATCACTTTATACCGCAACACATATTCTTAGATAGAGAGTGTAGAAATTAAACTTCCAAATCAATCAGACCGAGCCACCCATCTCCCCGCTGGATCCTTCTCCATCTACTTGCATCAAACTGATAGCATCTTCCATTATCCCTTGACGGCCGGATTAGCTCAGAGCTTATCCGCCTTTAACCTATGCTCGGCCCAGTTACATCCAAATTCATGGGTGGATCTCGTAGCCCAATTCTGGCTGTGCTGGAACCTAGACTTTGTTCTTGACGACGAGCTGGCTCGGCTATTGCTAACACCCATGAGCCGCCCCTACGAAGACTTCATCTTTTTTATGAAGCATCAGAAATTGTGGCATCATTTCAAGGGCTAAACCTCCTCTTTTAAGAATTTCAAAGAGTTCTAGTTCTACATCTGAACTAAAGTGACGGCCGAGGAACAGGTATTTCCTTTGGAATGGAAATCCTTCAATCAGAATCGGTGGAGCAGATCCATAGCCAGCGAGTCAGATGTTCATCTAAAGAAACTGGCTTCTATCCCTTCGCGCACATGGACTTATATCGAAGCCATTCATGCATTGTTCCACAGTATACCCTTAGTGTAAAAAGATCAAAGCACTCAACGACTTAAAAATACTGAACCCGGATTCAAAGTAGACCTAGATACTAACTCTAACTTTCTGATTTATTTCATCTTATTCACCATGAGCCCCAATCTTGATTCCATACTAGCTCGTCGTGTAGCTTTAGAGAAGAAGAAGGGACTTACTCGTCCAGACTCTCCGGTAAAGATCCTCCTGATCACCGAATCCGGCCACTCCAAGACCAACTCTACTCTATTGGTCATTAAGGATCCCCCTCCAACAGTAGTCGTATCTTTTCGAAAGAGACGCCTAGTGGCTCAGGTATATTCTTTTCCTTTAAGTAATGTACTCATACTCCTTTACTTGGTTCTAACTTTAGTTATTTGTCAGGATACGGGTCCTTCTTTGGGCCCTCCATCTCTTATAGAGTATTGGATGAGCCAATATGGGCCAGAGGTCCGCGTTGTGTAGCCCGAAGTGCAATCAGATCTTGGGGCTAATATCCTTCTACCCCGAGATCAATGCAAGCTAGAGCTTTGCCATCATGGGGATGTAGACGGAAAAGCTTTCAAGCATGTTTCAATGGTAAATAAAGATTCATTACCTTTATAAGTATTTTCCATCATAATTGTCTAACTTTTATATATCTTTTCTGATGCAGTCCTTGGCCTTAGTGAACGAATTATTTGAGTGTATTGAATAATTGACTGAGAATGAGGCCCACCAGGATGCTCTAAGAGATGCTCTAAAAGAGGAGGTTTCTTATCTGGTGGAATAGACCTCGGCTCTCAAAGACGAGAACGCTCAGCTTAAGGCAGAGAAAGAGGCGGCTGATGTAGAGATCGAGTCTTTAAAGCAAGCCCTAGAGGCAGAAAAGGACCGAGTGGAAGCTGAAAAAGAAGCCACTGATAAGTGGTTGTAGAGGCAGCAGACAGGTATATAGCTTACGCCGAGGCCTATGGGGCAAAGATCCACAAGGCCTATGCGGAGAGGGAACCCGATCTAGAAGCAGTCAAAGTGAATTTCGCTACCTCATTAGAGGTAGATGCCTTTATGGCTGAGCAGGAAAGAGCCGAAGACCCAGACCATGTTTTGGAGATAAGAGAGAATAAACCTTGTAATTAATCGATTGGGTTATTTTTCTCTTTTTGCGAAACAATTATGCCTGTGTAAACCCAGGATTTTACTATGATGCTATTCATGCTTTTTCAAGCCTTTATATGCATCTTGATCTGATTCTGACTCGCCGAATTTCCTTTATTATTTTTTGCTCCTAGACTTAGATTCTTTTAATCTTATCTTAGGATTTTAGACCGATGTAAGGTCATCCTTGTTATTTTGAAGACCCGGTCTTATTATCGCCTTTTGCTTCAATACTTATATCTTTCAATATAGTTTTTGTAACTATCCAGACTTTAACCTTTATTCAAAGCATAAGAACTATGCGTCTTAGCCCTTTCGGACTTGGTTTCTTTGTCCTATGCAAACCTTTTGGACTCGTCATCTCTGTCTTTTTAGACTTGGCCTCTTCATCCTTTAATTGATAAACTTGGCTTTTTGGACTCGATATCTCTATCTGTTTTAGACTTGACCTCTTCGTCCGCCATTTGATAAACTTGGAACTTTGGACTCAATATCTCTGTCTATTTTAGACTTGGCCTCTTCACCCACTAATTTGTAAATTTACCTTTTTGGACTCGGTATCTCCTTCTATTTTAGACTTGACCTCTTAATCCGCCAATTTGTAAATTTGGCTTTTTGGACTTGGTATCTCTGTCTTTTTTAAACTTTGGCCTCTTCATTCGCTAATTTGTAAATTTGTCTTTTTTGGACTTGACATCTCTGTCTGTTTTAGACTTGGCCTATTAGTCCGCCAATTTGTAAATTTGAATTTTTATGCGTTATAATATATTTAAGCTGATTGAGACATAATGTATGTAATCATGCTTTTATTAACTTCTTCCCTCTATTGGGGTGGTTACAATTTTGTGATTCGGGATTGCGTACCTCATTAAAAACTAGTTAAGGAAAACCCATTGGGAAAAAACTATTAACCAGGGAAAAAGAGTTCAGCAATTTTTATCCTGATCACTCTGATGAGTAATACTTCTTCAAATTACAAATGTTCCATGTGCGGGAATATCTTTCCCATTCATCTGCTGTAGACGATAGGTTGTCGGGTCAACTACACTTTAACAAGGTAAGGCTCTTCCCAATTTACTCCCATCTTGCCTTTACCTTCCCGACTTTGGAAGGCATCTGATTCTTTCAAGACTAGATCTCCTCTTTTGAGCTGCACTTCAAGAACCCTTCTATCATGGTATCTGGAAATCTGGCATTTATATACCGCCATCAAGATGTATACCTTTTCTCGCTTTTCTTCCAATAAGTCCAGCTTGTTCCTCAGATTAAGATCGTTCTCTTCAGCCAAATAATGGACAACCCTTTCACCAGGGGCCCCTATTTTTGTAGGAATCACTGCTTCCACTCCATAAGTTAAAGAAAAAGGAGTTTCCCTGGTGGTGGTCCTGCGAGTAGTTTGGTATGCTCATAGAACTTAATTAAAGTGATCCGGCTAGGACCCTTTGTGCTTTGATAACCTTTTTTGAAGTCCATCTTCTTAAAGTTCTGTTAGTCACCTCCGTTTGCCCGTTGCTTTGCGATGAGCTACTAAAGAACATCCGTGTTCTGTCTTCAAATTATGACATAATTATTAGAACTTCTTAGATGTAAATTGGGTTCTATTGTCAATGATGATCTTACGGGGGATGCCGAACCTGGTCATAATCTGATCTTCTATGAAGGAGATGACCTTCTCTAAAGTGATAGTACTTAAAGCTTCTGCCTCTACCCATTTTATAAAATGATATATTGCCATGATGATCCATTTTCTTTGTCTACTGGCTTCGGGCATGGGTCCGACTAGATCAATTTCCCATGTGTTGAAAGGTCATACGGTGTATATAGGCTTCTGATTGACTGCAGGTAGATGGCTTCTTGGAGTGTTGATTTGACATTGTTGACATTTCCTTACATATTGTGCAGCATCGCCTTCCATATTCGCCTAGAAGTATTCGGCAAGTCGTGTTCTTCTTATCAGAGTGGATGCTCCCTGGCGTGCTCCACCTATTCCTTTATGCATTTTCTTCAAGATGTAGAGGCCTTCCTCCTCAGAAATACACTTCAACATGGTGTGAGCGCAGCGACTTTTCGTGGAAAAGAAAACTTTTGTAGTTTTAAGGGGAAAATGGGGTTTTGGAAAAATAATTTTAAAAGATAATTCTTCGTAAAGAAAAATCAAGTTTTGAAATGAAAATATTTTCCAAGCGAGTGGAATTTTCCTTTCCTAGTACCTCCCACTAAAAGGTGGACCCAAATTGGGACTTGAGGCTTT
>CAOJCR013410954.1:0-17277 GCA_948330485.1 Euphorbia neoarborescens | reverse complement strand
ATCAACCAGCACATGCGGTTGTATGAACTTTTCCAGATGAAGGAAGGAAAAAAGATTACAGACATGAATGTCAGGTTCATAAACATTGTGAACGAGCTAAAGAGGTTGGGCAAAGCCATATCTGAGGAAGATCAAGTAAAGAAAATACTTAGGAGTCTGCCCAATAGCTGGCAAGCCAAGAAGACCGCTATTGAGAAAGTGCATAATATGACTAAGTATAAATACGATGATCTGATGGGTTCTCTGATGACCCATGAGTTCAGTATAAAGACATTTGAACAAAAAGACAACTCTGAAGATAAGCGACAGATAAGCATTGCACTGAAAACAGACAGCACAGACTCTGAGTCAACCTCAGACAACAATATGGCAATAATCACTCGTAAGCTGAGAAGAATGTTCAAGAAAGGTGGCAAGTTCCCCAAAAGGAACTTCAGAAGAAGTGATCAGAACAAGAAATAAAAGGATACTTCATCATCAAAGCAAATCACATGCTTTGAATGCCATCAGGCTGGACACATCAGATTCAGTTATCCTAAGCTGAAGAAAGAAAAGAAGGAAAGAAGAAAGGGTATGGTGGCAACTTGGAGTGACAGTGATGAGTCTTCAGATGATGAGGAAGAGAACAAGGAAGTAGCCAATGTGTGCTTCATGGCTAAAAGTACTGACTGTGATTCAGATGCTGAGGAATGTACTGAAGAAACCAGCACCTCACACAACCCTGAGGTATGTAATTCTCCGTTATCTATAGATGAACTCATAGAATCAGTATTTGACATTCTTGAATGTCTGGAGGCTGCTTCTTATAAAATTAGGGAATTGATGAGGCAATGTGCTGAGTTGGAAAACGCTAACTCAGTACTTAAGCTAGAAACTAGAATGCTACTGGAAAACAACTCTGTACATGAAAATATGTTTACACAGCTAAGACTACAAGTTAAAGAGTTGATGGAAAATCGCAGAATATTAAATAATAAAATAGACTCAGTGGCAATCAAGTCTCAGACTTAGAATGTGAAAACCCCCGGGAAGGAGTTCTATTCTCTTGTCCAATTAAGAAGCCCAACAAAGCCCTCAATAGAACAACTGGGAAGGTCTCTGAGAGAAGGCCAAACACACACTCTGAGTGTGCCTACTGTATGAAAGCTGGTCACACTTCTTGCGCTTGCAATATCAGAAAAATACATGAGAAAAACTCAACAGCAAGTACATCCAGTACTAACAACAAAGGACCCAACTAATTTTGGATACCTAAAACCAAGTGATCATATGCAGGTTAGCCTGAGATGCGTCGAAGGATCTTCAATATGGTATATCGATAGCACATGCTCAAGGCAAATAACAGGTGATGCAAGTTAGTTTATCACTATACTGAGAAAAGGAGTGGCACAGTCAGCTTTGGTAACAATCTTAAAGGCAACATACTTAGGTATGGTACAATTGGAATAAGAGAAGCTATTGAGAATGTCTCGCTGGTCACAGGTTTGAAGTATAATCTATTCAGTGTCTCTCAATTATGTGATAATGGTTATATAGTAATATTTGAATCTCAAAAGTGTACCATTACTGATTCTAATACTAAGAAAACTGTTTTAATTGCCCCTCGTATTGAAAATGTTTTTATGATTGATCTAACCAAAAAGTTTTCAAAAAACTTTTGTCTAGTCTCTACTGAAGAAAAGTCTTGGTTATGGCATAGAAGACTGGGTCATGCCAGTATAAACTTACTGTCTAAGCTTGCCAAGAAACAATTAGTAGATGGCTTACCCAATATCAAGTCTGATAAGGATCACTTGTGTGATGTCTGTCAACTGGATAAACAGACCAGAAAATCTTTCAAAAGTAAAGACATTGTATCTACTAAAAGACTAGTTGAGCTTTTACACTTAGATATTTTTTGCCTAATTCAACCAATGGCCTTGGGTAAAAAGAAATATGGATTAGTGATAGTAGATGATTTCTCTTGTTTTACTTGGGGTTTACTTCTCAGTAGCAAAGATGACTCTTTTGAAAACTTTTCAATCCTTTGCAACCGTATTGAAACTGAGAAGAATCTAAAAATTGCTCATATCAGAAGTGACAATGGGAGAGAGTTTGAAGATTTTTGTAACAGCAAGGGTATAGATCATAACTTCTCAGCTCCTAGAACACCTCAGCAAAATAGGGTTATTGAAAGGAAGAATAGAACCCTTGTTGAGATAGCCAAAACCATGCTCAGTGAAAATAACCTTCCAAAATATTTTTAGGGAGAAACTGTCAATAGAGCCTGCTATATTCTCAATAGGGCTCTTATCAGACCCATATTATAGAAAACTCCCTATGAGCTATGGAAACGATGAAAATCTAGAATTGGATATTTTAAGGCTTTTGGATGTAAATGTTTTATTCTGAATACCAAGGACAACCTAAGAAAGTTTGATTCAAAACCTGATGAGGGTATTTTCCTTGGATATTCAACATCCAGTAAGGCCTATAAAGTTTTCAATAAAAGAACTTTAGTAGTAGAAGAGTCAGTACATGTTGAGTTCAATGAGACTAATAATGAAATGCAGAAAAGATTTGAGACCGATGATGTTGATGAGAACTTAAAGATCAATGTTATTAATAATTCTACTGAAAAGTCAACCGATGCTCAGCATGGTTCTGAAGCTAGATCAGACATCAGACATCATACTGAGGAAGTTTCAGCAGACCCAGTAGTCAATATTGATACTGAAGGTCTGGATAATGAAACTCAATTCAATAATCTTCAACTAATTGAGACGGCCGAATATCTCAGCAGCCAGTCAGCATTGTTGGAACCCAAGAGGAATATGACCATGGACTCCCAAGAGAAAACAGATACCATAGAAGTCATCCTCCTAAAAACTTCATTGACAAAGCTGAAAATCGAATGATGACAAGAGCTCAATTGCAAAGATATAATAGGAACATTGCATTCGTCTCAGTATTGGAACCAAAAACCTTTCAAGATGCTGAACATGATGAATACTGGATGATAGCAATGCAAGAATAGCTGGATCAGTTCAAAAGGAATAAAGTGTGGGAACTTGTGCCCATACCCAATCACAAAGCTATTATAGGAACCAAATGGGTCTTCAAGAGCAAGCTTGATGAGTCAGGTAATATAGTTAAGAACAAAGCCAGACTTGTGGCACAAGGGTATAGCCAACAAGAATGTATTGATTATGGTGAAACCTTTGCCTCAGTAGCTAGGCTTGAAGCAATTCGAATTCTAGCTCCATATTCTATTCCACTGAAAGGTGTTTGATTTTTGGGGGAATTGTCTAGCTCCATATTTTATTCCATTGAAAATTCTAAATCTCCATTGGGGGAGGAGCAGTACGAGCCATTAATGTGTACTATACCGACTTAACCGTGTATATTCCTCGTCGATCAAGCTTCCAGATTCTTAAATCTTCCATCGTAACATTCGCAAGCGGGACGGCTTTGATTAGGTTGTAGTCCTAGTCACCAAATAACACCTTCAATTCATCTTTGTCCCATCTTCACACTGGATCTGTGAGTATTAGATCCGCCACCTTTAAATTTTCCAACTCTGAGCTAGGAGCTACAGAAGCGAGTCTGCCCGATGAGGATCCTACCCATGGGTCATCCCACACTCGTATATTTCTTCCATCACCAACTTGATGGAGTAAGCCTTCCTTTACAACTAGTTGGGCTGCGAGAATACTACTCCATACTGTGCTTGGGTTGGCTCCTTTTTTAGCATTCACAAAATCGCAGGACTGAAAATACTTAGCTTTAAAAACTCTGTTAACTAATTCCTGTGGGTGGATAACAAAATTACACACTTTTTTCCCCAGTAATGCCATATTGAATTCATGGAGTTTACGGAAATTAAGACCCTCTCCAATCCTTTCTCTCACAAAGGCCATCCCATGCTCTCAACTTCACCCCCCTTCCCCACTAATATGCGTTCATCATAAGCTCTATTTCATGGCAGACAGATAAAGGTAGAAGGAACACACCCATTATGTAAGTGGGGATAGCTTGGGCCACCAACTTAACTAGAATCTCTTTCCCAGCTTGGGATAATCTTTTGGACTGCCACCCCTGGATCCTTTGCCTCAAATTGTGAATGAGGTACTTGAATATTGCTCTCTTATTACGTCCCACACACGTAGGCATACCTAGGTAGTGACCCAAAATTGCTACAACCTCAACTTTTAACGTGCCTGTAATTTAGAGCTTGTAGAAATTCCATAGGCTTTGAGAGTGTTGGGATTGACTGAGTGAGTGAGCATACAAGTGGGGTTGAGCCCATATAACACAAAACCAATTGGCTTGTGTTAAGGCCCAATCTACGCCACTTATATACCACTCATCATTCTTGTTTATTTCCGATGTGGGATTTCCCACAATCTCCAACACTCCCCCTCAAGTGAAACTGGGCCTGGACCAGTTGTCACTTGCCAAACGCACACATTTGCACACTTGGGCAAACAAGTTCTGCACACCAGGACAGGGCTCCACCAGGACTTTAAACATGGGCCTAGCAACATTTGCACACTTGGGCAAACAAGAAGGCTCAAATTCTGCACACCAGGGCAGGCTCTGATACCATGTAGAAATTCCATAAGCTTTGAGAGTGTTGGACTTGACTGAGTGAGTGAGCATACAAGTGGGGTTGAGCCCATCTAACACAAAACCAATTGGCTTGTATTAAGTCTCAATCTACGCCACTTATATACCACTCATCATTCTTGTTTATTTCCGATGTGGGATTTCCCACAATCTCCAACAGAGCTTAATACTTCCTCTATGTTATGGTTGAACATAATATTGGATTTGGAGAAATTAATTTGCTGGCCCGAAGCTAATTCATACTTCATTAGAATGGTCTGCATTGTTCGAGCTTCCCCCAAATTTATACGGAAGAAGAAGCAGCTGTCATCTGTGAAAAACAAATTGTGACTGATGGGGTGTTTCTAGCAATCTTGTAACCATGGATCAACCCTTCACGTTCAGCTTTGCGGATCATGCCAGAGAGCACTTCTGTACACAAAATAAATAGATACAAAGACATTGGGTCACCCTGCCTAAGACCTCTCTGAGGCTGAGACCTATTAAAAAGGCCTTCTTGATTCACAATGGGTAACTGACAGTAGAAACACACTGCATTACTAGTTGCACAAAGGCTGTCGGGAAGTTCATATGAGTAAGAACTTTTTCCAGAAATATCCATTCCACTCTATCATAAGCTTTTAACATATATATTTTCATACTGGCCCACTCGTTCTTTCCACTTCTCTTGCTTCTTAGAAAATGCCCAATTTCATATGATATCATTACATTGTCAGTGATGGCTCTTCCTGGTACAAAAGCGCTCTGAAATTCTGACACTAACCCTTGCAATACAATTTTAAGACGATTGGCAATTATCTTGGTTATAATTTTCATAATCATATTGCACAGCGCAATTGGTCGTAAATTTGCAACAACTTTAGGTTCTTTCTTTTTCGGAATAAGCACAATATTGGTAGCATTGATGCATTAGGAATATGTCCATTATTTAAGCAATTTAGGCAAAAGTCGACGACATTCTTACCGATTATGTCCCAATGCTTCTGAAAGAAAGCTGGATTAAATCCGTCAGGCCGTGGTGCCTTATATGGATGCATCAAGAAGAGGGCTCGGCAGACTTCCTCCCCTATATATGTTGTAATTAGTTCCAACCTTTGTGATTCAGTAATGGCCAAATCTGTCCCCTCTATAGATGAGCCAATATCACAGCCTTTAGTGCTAAACAGGTCGACATAGAAAGATCGGATTATGTCCTCCAGGCCGTCACTCCACGTATGCCGAATCCCATCTGCATTCTTGAGTTTCTGCTGCCTGTTTCTTTTATATCGAAATGTGGCAAAGTTATTAAAGTAATTTGAATTTGAGTCTCCCTTTTTTAGCCAATGCTGTTTGGACCTGTGCTTCCAATAAATTTCTTATGCAAGCCTGATAGAGTTGAGCTCCTTTTGCAAATCTGTTGTCCATCGAATTGCCTCCTCATCCTGTCCACCTCGAAGTTGCATATTCCTTTTCCTCACTCGCTCTATTTGGCCCTTAAATCGTGCCTGGTATTGTCTGCCCCACTGCTACAGATCCTACTGACATTTCTACAATTTGGCGAGAAAATCCATTGCTCCCGACTCTCTCCAGCTCTGACGAATCAATTCTTTGCAACTCTTATCAGTACACCAGGCATTTTTTTAATGAAAATTCCTCCTTCGGTTAGAGCACACTGTTTGTAGTCGAAGAATCAATACAACATGGTCCGACTGACTGCACCACTCATTCACTATAGTAGATGAAGGGAATCGCACATGCCAATTTTCCGATCCAAAGCCACAATCCAATTTTTCTTCCACTATCTGATCCCCTCTAATCCTCTTCCAAGTGTATTTGTATCCACTCATAAAGATCTCAGCAACATTGCAAACTTTGATCGTTTGTACGAATCCATTGATTAAATTTCCCAGGTGTCTTATACCTCCTCGTTTATCACTTTCAGCTATCAAATCGTTGAAGTCACCAATAACGCACCACAGTAACAGGGAGAGGATAGCCAAGTCTTCTAATAGCCACCAGGATTGTTGTCTTCTTGCTCTTTCCAGGTACCCATAGAAGTCGGTTAACCTCTCTATCTTCCAACTGAATCATTCACCCATACATTTATAAAGTTCAAACTGTATTTATGTAGTGACATTGCATCCTTATTCTTCCATAACAAGGCTATACTCCCACCTCCATTATGGCTATCCACAAAAAACGAACCTGCATACTTGATTTTCCTCCTTACTAACTCCACTTTCTCTTTTTTGATCATCATTTCCATGAGAAAGATGATCTTGGGCTGAGCTCTGGCCTCCAACTCCTGGAGCTCCCGAATCGTGTCGAGGTTGCCCAACCCTTGACAATTTCAGCTTATGATACTCATGGCTCCCGGCGGGCCTCAACTGGGCCGACCGATAATAGATTCGTTGCGTTAGATTCAGTTGTATCCATTTCAGAAGTACCTAAATCCTCGTCTCCATCTACTGTACGTCTTCTTTTTGAATCAATAACCACCACTTGATTTGACTCGGCAGCATTTTGCATGGCAATGGTTTCTTGTGCTACAAGCAAGTTCATAAAGGAGGCTTCTTCTCCTCCCACACTTTCCCTTTGGTTCGAATGAGTTGCCATTCTCGGACCTTCCAGTAACCATTTGGATGTGTTAGCCTACGTCTCGGCAGAGCTCTCATAAACGGTCCAAACGAGGTTTCATGGCCGGATTCATATAAAGCCCTAAAGGGTGGGCATTGCTTGTCACCTATTATAATTTTGATGAAAATAATTTCTTTATGATAGTATTTCAATGTTGGCACAACTATTAAGAATGATCGATTATTGAGTAATATTGTCGTTATTATTTACCGAAAAAATGAACATATGTTAGTTTTGAATGTTTGGTAACTGATCAAATGGGTTCCAAAACGAATAACTTCACGGGTAAATAAATTTAAAATAACACATAATTAAGCCAAAATATATTTGTGAATTTCTTTTGCATTTCTCGAAGTGTGAATCCACTACTACTACGAAGCGTGGATCACTCTAAAAATAAAAAATGAAGGATTTAGTTAATAGTTAAAGGTGTTTGATTTTCAAAGGATAGGACTCAAAAAGTATTCTAGGACTTCAGGTCATGGATTGAAATGTGGATTGGTTGATTTCATCGCTACAGTTCACTATTTTTTTTACTGATTTTCTCCAAGAAATTCATATATTTTTTTAAGGTCTCATTTGTTTGCAAGAAAATATTATACAGGAAAATATTTTCCTGATTTTCTCCCATTTGTTTACAATGGAAAATAAGTCAACGGAAAATAAATAGATAGTGAACGAAAAATTGATAAAGAAAGGAAGAAAATATTAGGTTGATATTAGAGTCCATAAAACATTTTCCAAAAAGAAAAACGTTCTTCTCTCCTGCATATGCTTTTTATTTATCTTTTTTCTTTTAATCAACGCCGTCCAGTTTGATGATTAAATTAAATTGCCAACGGTCATACTCTCCATGCCACAATTAATAATCTTTCACACGTTCAATTTCATTTTTTAAATATTTTCCCTTATTTTTTTCCTTTTTAGAAACTATAAAATATTTTAAAATAAAAAATAATATACTGTTTTTTAAAAAATGTTCATTTATTTTTATATATTAATTTATATATATATATTTTAAATAACTCGATATAATTATATTAATTTTATTTTAAAAGTTTTTACTCTAATTCTAAAATTATTAATATTATATTTATTTTATTTTTTATGTTTTTTAATTTCGTTTGAATTTACTTCTATTATATTTAAGAACTTATTTATGTTTACATATTAATTTTGAATAATTTTTTAATTTTTAATATTTTTACCATTTTTAACATAATATATATGGTCGAAAATAATAAAGTATAAAATAAAAGTTATATATATATATATATATATATATTGATAATTTCGTAAAATTATTTTTCGTTCTCCATTGGCTTTGATCATCGAAAAACCTGTAAAAGAGAAACGAGAGACACCGGTCGCCCCTCTAGGGGACTGTCCGATACCTAAGTCAGTATCTGAACTTAGAAGATAAAATGCAATAGTAGAGAGATTAAAAGAATAGAAATAACCCCCTTCTTGTTGAGGGTTTTGTGCCTTTTGTAGGCTTTTAGAAACCCTAAGTTTCATTAGGTTTAGTGATCCGGGATCCGATCCTTCGTAATATCAATCCAGTACCCAGTCATGGTGATCTGGGATCCGGCCTCGGTGATTCGAGATCCGGTAATGATCATCCGGTATCTAGTAATAGTGGTTTGGGATACGGTAATGGGGATCCGGGATCTAGGAAGAGTATTTTACTGATTGTTATCAGAAGTCCCTCTCCTAAATATGTAAACCTTTTAAGGTTGAGCTTTTGAGCTTTTATCAGTCAACCTCACGACTCGGCTCGGCTAACGAACTATTCTTATCCGGTATAGGCAAACAAGCCGATCCAGTTCTTGTTATCATAATGACTTGGTACTTCAGGATGATGTTATCCAGTTAATACTTCCTCCGATATCAAGGATCTGTTCCGGGAAAAATGTCACTGATTGTCATCAGTAGTCCCTCCCTAGTAATTTGAGACCTTTTAAGGCCGATTCAAATGTCTTTGTTGATTTAGGCATGAGTAATAACTCAATTTAAATGACTTAGATCCGAGTAATAACTCGATTTGGGGGGGTTTTCGTACCCGATATCTTTGATGAGTGATAACTCAATTTGTTTCGATTTTCGTAACCGGTATCTTCAATGAGTGATAACTCAATTTGGATCGATTTTCATACCTGTGATCTTCGATGAGTAATAACTCAATTTGGATAGGCTTTTGCGCCCAGTATCTTCGACGAGTAATAACTTGAGTAGAATATCTCATGTTTGACTACTTAGATATTTTGGAGAGAAATAACTCAAGTGGCTCAAATATAAGCAAGTAGATGTTTCGTGAGTAATAACTCAGATGGCTCTAATATGAGCAGGGGCTTTTGTATTCGGATGGATGAGTAATAACCCAAATGGCTCAAATATGAGCCGGGACTTTTGCGTCCGAATTGCTGGATGAGTAATAACTCAAATGGCTCAAATATGAGCAGGGGCTTTTGTGCCCAGATGGATGAGTAATAACTCAAATGGCTTAAATATGAGAAGGGGCCTTTGTGCCTGATTTGTTGGGTGAGTAATAACTCAAGTGGCTTAGATCTGAGCAAGGGCTTTTGTGCTCAGATTGCTGGATGAGTAATAACTCAAATGGCTCAAATATGAGCATGGGCTTTTGTGCCCATATATTTGATTTTTCGTGGACTCGGCTTTTATGTCTTAATAAAGACTTAGCCTTTGCGCCCGGATACTTGATTCTTCATGGACTCGGCTTTAATGTCTTAATAAAGACTTAGCCTTTGCGCCGGATACTTGATTCTTCATGGACTCGGCTTTTATACCATTTTTGGCCCGGCATCGGTCTTTTAGACTCGACTTTTATGCTATAAAATTCGACGTGACTCAAATATGAGTAATTGGGTACTTTCATGCCGTTTTGGCCCAGTCCTAGTCTTCAAGATTCGGCTTTTATGCCATATTCATAAAATATTTCTCTGAATAAGCTATTAGTTTGGGGCTCTAACCCAACTTTAGCAGTGATTGATTCGGAACCAGAGCTACAGCGCTTTTGTCATGTCTCTGAATAAGCTATTAGTTTGGGTTCTAACCCAACTTTAGCAGTGATTGATTCGGAAGTAGAGCATGAGCACTTTGTCATGTCTCTGAAGCTATTCGTTTGGGTTCTGACCCAACTTTAGCAGTGATTGATTCGGAAGCAGAGCTGGAGCACTTTGTCGTGCTAATAGAACTTATCGGCCCCTAATTGATGAGTGATTTTAATCCATAAGTTGTATAGACTGTGACAGTCAGTAGTCATCGCAGACTCCTCTACAAAACTTAAACTTGGACAGCCATATGCCATAATTTAAATGACCAATTTCATAGTATAATGTTGATGTAACACTGCACCGCAATAAAGGATTGTGATAGCATTAATGCTGAGGAGAGATATGCACAACAAGCCTTGACATAGACCAATTGGGTTATACAAGTATAATCATGTGAAGAATGACCTGAAAAACTTATGACATATAGCATTAATAAGAAGAGCCAGCAATAAACTCTTTTCCCTGTTGAATGACGAGAAATACATTTATCATGTATTGCATCGATTCTCTACAATATTTTTTGGATCTTTTAAATACTCCCATAAATTGCCAAGTTCTATAGCAACAGATCAAAGCTTCTTACATTCCTACTTTACTGTATAAGTTGAGATTGGTTTTACCCTTTGATGTGCCTGACCCTTTTAAATATCTGATTCAGCTCATGGATTTATGCCAAAATGCAGCTCGCCACCAGAGTAAAACTATAATTAGTCATATGATCGCTGGATAATAAATCCAGTAAGAGCAATGTATGTGATGGATCTCTTACAAATTCAAACTAAGACAAGATCCTTAGACCTACTTGTAAGGATTCCATTTCAGTACATACAAGTGGACATTAAGAAATGTAAGTCAAAACTGTAATCAAAACAGGTTCTACTCCAATAAATTATTAAAATCTAGAAAATACACATTACTCTGTTAAACCGAAAATATATCCGTTGAATCTTATTGTTGCATATATGCTTTGTTCAAACCACAACACCCATACAAACAACAATCTTAGAAGATTTAAGCATTTATATCAGCAGGATACACACTTCACAAAATCTAGGTCAAACCTCAAGGAGTTGAGCAATAGCATACTCAATGCAGCAGAACAAGATTTCGTAGCAACAAATGTTATCAGCGTATAGTACCATTTACTAGCCATATAGAAAATAATTAAAAGATAAGCTCAAGAACGCATATACCTTAACTGATGGCAAAAACAAGAATACATACATGCTGTTTCTAAAATGTACTTATAATCATGAACCTAGATGAAATTTGATTTCACACCCTATTATGCATGAAAATATATGCAGAAAATATGATTTCACAGCCTATTATGTATGACTAAGTGAAAAGTTCTTGCAAGGCTAAATACATAATAATACAATCAGTCAATAGCAACATAGTATAGTGGAAAAAGAAAGTCGTAGCAAGTTGACTGAGCAATTAGCAAA
Organism: Euphorbia neoarborescens; assembly: GCA_948330485.1. Classification (NCBI taxonomy): domain Eukaryota; kingdom Viridiplantae; phylum Streptophyta; class Magnoliopsida; order Malpighiales; family Euphorbiaceae; genus Euphorbia; species Euphorbia neoarborescens. The sequence continues at coordinate 5,531 of CAOJCR013410954.1, read as the reverse complement.
CCAGAATATATGCATGAAAATAGCATAGTGAGAAAGCAGCTGAAAAGTAGGCCTTTAAGAGATGATAATCAGCAGCATGTATGTAAATTTCGGAGATATAACCTCTGCAGTTTTGCAAGAAACTATACCATAACAGTTACAAATAAACAAGTAATAGCCTGTTGTATATCAGATTAAGTAGCAGCAGATTGACATAGCATATATATTTAGCAGAAATCAGACTAACAGTAGTTTTCATCTGATTATGAGAAACAAATTCTCTCATGTAAACAAAGCAAGCTGAATCAAAGGCTCAAATTTCAGTTGCAAACCAATAGTAAGAAAAATAACTGTAGCAGAAACAAGAGAGATGCAGACAGTAGGTAATGCATTTAGGCATTTTGCATAGGTTTAAAAGAAATAGCATAGATCAGGTTTAAGCATTTAACACAATGCAGCAGAAGAATATTTCACAGCAACAGCAGTAAAGACTTTTCAAGGAAAAGAAAAAGAACAGAAAGAAGACAGCACCAATTATTATCAAAGTTAGGGCCAATTTATAATATCAGCATACAGATGTAGCATACAGATCAAACTGGTCATATTAGATCAATCACATTATAGCAGAAAAATAGATCAAACTGAATAGGTTCAAGTCACATATGGTACATTCTGCATAAACATGATTACTGGCATCTGAAAGTAGCAGTGACTTGTTTTACATATATCAAGTCTAGATGTAAGAGCATTCGATTTGAACCATCAAACTTACTCAGTAAAATAGCCAGCAAGATATATATTATCATAGAATTAACTTTATAGGGCTGATTCAAATCGATAGCAGGACTATTTTAACCAGCAGAACAAAGTATGTGATTGATTCAGGTTTTAGCAAAGTTAATAGGATGAAAATGCTTAAGAGATTCCAGTACCTCAAGGAGCCGGCGATAATGGATTTCAGTTGAGCCCGGCTAAAGTTCTCGTCGAGAGAGCGGATGAGGATCCCCAATCCAGATAGGGTCATCTTCCATTCCCTTCAATGTTGAAGAGAGTGAATGCTTCTATGGAAGAGACTGGATCGTAGCTCAAATCCCTGCCCATATTTTCAGGTTTCGATTTGGTTCTTCCGCTCGTGTTTTGTTTGAGAAATTATCTCCAAATCTCCCCTTTCTCACGGATTAGAATAGGATGTTCCAGACCTATTTTATTATGCTTTTCAAATACCAATATCAATGAATGGGAATCAGGGCACCAACACATCTCAACTGTTTGTAGTGCCATTTCCTCTCTGTTGCATTGCTTGAGGAAATTAATGGATTTTTTAATTCTCACATAGCGTTCCATCCGATGCTAGATCTGAGTTTGCAATAATCTGAGTTTGCCATAGTCTGAGTTTGCAATATGTTAGTAAAAAATGAATGAAATTGATTTTTCAATAATAATAAGTGATATATAAATAGTGTAAATTTGACCTTAATACAAGTCAATTAATTTTGTATTATCTACTTATATATTTACCCGTTCATTCAAGTTCAATAGTTGGATTACTTAATTAATCAAGAATTTTCATTGACGAAACACTCGAGAGAAATATTATACCCGTATTTTCCCTTGAACTGATTTGTTCCACTTTAGTTCGTTACAAGGACACTTTGCGAGGCCTAATATCCTTGGGAGAAGTTATACAATGTGCTCGGTCTATCGTGCGGACGTGGATCGGCGTCAGTAACTTGTCATCTCACTCTAATATAGTATATATGTACAGTGTTGGAATGAGATGATGAAATTATATTGGTCTTGATCCGTGATCACGTGATGATCATGTCATAAACCGAATATCCTACACTACAAGAACAAGTTAGACACTAGGTAACCAAATGTAGGTTCCATTTCTCAATATATTTTGTTCGTTATAACTTACAAGAAAATCTAGATGTCATATGTTGATGTTTTCCTTTTAGGCCATATAAAAGTATAAATTGTATTTTATTATTACTAAAATATTGTAAAATTTATTTTTATCTTAAAAAAATAATATGAAAATATAGAGGTTCAAATTTTCCTTTTTGGAGTATAACACAAAAACCTAAATGGTTTTATAGTAACATAATAAATGGCATTTTTCAGTTAGATAAAGTGATTATCAATTTCAATATATTATTTATAGGTTATAATTTAATTGACAATACATGTTAAATATATGAGAAAAGATTTAAATTCAAATCTTACTAAATATATCTATAATAAAAGATAAAAAACTTTAAATATAATTAAATCCAAATAAATCAATATAGATAATTATAACTAAAAAAATATCGGTTTAAATGCCAATAAAACATTCATAGTGAAAATGAGAACCATTAATTTGATTATGGAATGAATTAGGCAACTTTAATTAATGTATTTCTATAATTGTTTTATTTGCATTTAAATCGATATTCAAAAAGAGACGTGTCCATCGTGCATCACCAACATTTATAAGTTATAACCACGTAAAATAATGGCCAATTTTTTTACAAAAAGTTTAATTAGTTTTTTAATTAATATTTTAATTATATTAAATTTTTATTCTTTATATTTTAATGTTATTTACTTTCTATTTTAATTTTATTTACTATTTATTTAATATTATTATTAAATTATATGATTAATAATAATTTAATGCATAATAATATTTTAAAAATTTGTCTATATAAAAAAAATATTTGCTGAAACAAAGTGTATGCATATAACCGGACCCTTATTTTATTATTATAAACGACAAAATTATATAATTTTTTATTTATTTAAAAATATGTTTTTATAATTTTACTATTAATAAAATAGTATTACACATATAAAAAGTAAGATAAATTAGAAGGTGGATAATAAAAAACTTAATGACTTAATATATTCAAAATGTTATTAAAAATAATTATATTTTATAAAAAAAAATTAAAGGGCTGAAAATTGTTTTTCCTAAAATAATGAAAATAATGGCGTCATCACTTCTCTTACTTGAATTTCAGTTTTTCTTGTAAATTATTTATTAGACTTTATTAGCAAAAACTTTTCGTAATTTAAAATTTCAAGTGTTAATTTTATGAACATTAAAACAATTAAATGATGAACTTTTTATTAGAAATAAATAACTATTGAACTTAAATATACAAAGAATTTTAAAAACAAATAATTTTATCAATAAAAAAATAAAAACATATAATTTAATATTTCATAACATTAGAGAAAAAATGTTGATATAAATATATTTAAAATGCACATAAATCATATTATTAAATTGATTGTTAAATACAATTGGATAAGTTTACATTTAGTATTAATAATTGATGACAGCTACGTGATAGAGATAATGACACGTGGTTCAAGAAGACAGACAGTGAATGATCATTTGCCCATGCAATACCCGTTTTGACAAATAAATGAAGCAAACTGGACATCTTAGGATTTGTAAGAAGATAGACGGCGGATGATCAGACATCCTTCCTGCAGGGTACCAGCACCAAAATATGAATGAAGCAAGCTGGGCACTATAGGTTCTGCAAGGGACAAATTGCGGATGATCAGTTGTCCCACGTGGTACCAATTTTGACGGATGAATAAAAAAAATGAGTGCCTCAAGCTCCGCAAAGAAACACGCGGTGGGTTATCAGTTGTCCCATGCAATATTGGTTTCGGCAAATGAATGAATCAAGCTCAGTCACTTCGTTTCAATTTGATAAACTGATCTTATCATTTATATAAATTGATATTTCTGTCTGAAATATGCTCTCTGAGATGATGACCGTTACCTGGATGAGTAACCTGAAAGAGAATAGAGAAGACCACTGGTTGTCTATTCAAGGGACTCTCCGATACTTAAGGCAGAATGTAACCTTCTTAAGGAATAATTTGAAAGAGTAAGATTGCTAGTGATGTAAAAAATGTACCCCTTTGTGTGAGATGAGAACCCTTTATATAGGTTGTTTCATAACTGAATTCTGTTTAAGAATATTCCTTTATCTCTCAATAAGGGGGACAACTTACAACATGCCATAATTTGGTGGCTATGTCGTCATTCTTCCATAAAGGTGAATAAATCATTCCGGTTAAAAAACCCTATTCGGTTTCCGAGTCTTGATCCGGTCTTTTGGTTCATGCTCCGGGAGATCTTGGAGATCTTTATCTAGTAATTTAATCATTCTTATCCGGCATTTGGGCAGATAAGCTGACTAAGTATGTGGGGCTCTATTATCTGGTATCCTTATTATTATTCAGATAAAGAAATTAGATCCGGTTCAACGATGTTTTTCAGATGCGGTCTTTTCTTATGACGTCATCCGGTTATACCGAGTACGGTACTGATTCCGAGTAAAAAATGTCACTGATTATCATAGTAGTCCCCCCAAGCATCTTGAAACCTTTTAAAGTTGATCCGACTTTTTAGCCCTGTCCTTTCACGTCAAATGAATAGTCCCACAATCTTTCCATATCTTTACATGTCATTGCATTTATGACACCGAACCTCGATATTTACGCTATCCAATACATATTTTCCATTTGTCCTTGTCATCATTATTAAACCCTAGCAGACGTTTTGCCTTCCTCTTCAATCCTTTATAAGCAGCTTACCTGTTCGTCTTTTCTCTTCTTCCTTTACTACTTCTACATTTGTTGTGCATCGCTATCCTCTTCCTTGAGTTTCCTTCGAAGATTTTTTGGAATTTCTATCTTCAGCTTTCTTTCACACTCAAACAAGGTATCAAGTTCCTCTTCCATCTGTTTTGATTAATGCTCTACCAAAATCTGATTTTCATAGTTTGTTAGGTTTCTGCTTACTTTTCCATTGTAGAATAGTTTGTAAACCTTGAATATATTGTTCTGAAGTCCTCTTAGATTATGCATCCTTCGAACAGGCCTTTGAATTTAGACGATACAGACCAGATTATAAACGAATTTGAATTTTAACACCTCAGACTCAAGTACACCAACTCCTAACATATCCTTTCGTCCGTTAGCAATTATCTGGTCAATTAACATTTGCCCCAGCTCATCATAACCAATCATTCACCTTCCCCAGCTGATATCCCTGGGAATGCCCGTCCAACGGCTGAAGCCAGATCGAGCTGCCCTGTTGTTCAGAAAACAGCTAGGGTAAAAGATATGGTTTCAGAGATTCATCCTGATCATATCGAACAATATCGCAGCGTTTACTTCTAGATGGATAGGGTGGAGATTATTTTGCTGAATCAATCGGACCGAGTTACCCATCCACCAGCTGGATGTTTTTTTATTTACCTTCATCAAATAGATAACGACTTTCATTATCCCCTAACAGCTGGATTAGCCCAAATCTTAACCGCTTTTGATCTTTGCCCCACCCAATTTAATCCCAATTCATGTGCAGATCTCGTAGCCAAATTTTAGTTATTCCAGAACCTGAATATTACCCTTAATGGCGAATTAGCTTGACTTCTACTTACGCCATTACGTCGTGAATTCAAGGATTTCATCTTTTTAAGAAGCATCGGAAGCTATGGTATCAATTTAGAGGGCGTACATCTTCTTTAAAATAT
>CAOJCR013410796.1:0-12331 GCA_948330485.1 Euphorbia neoarborescens | reverse complement strand
TCTATCAACATCAGTAGCAAAGTGCCAACTTCTTTAGGACCGCCTATGATGGAACCATTAGCTCTGCCATCTTTCGTGAGTCCAGCTATTCCCAAGGAAGATAAGGCTATCATCAGCCAACTAATGGGAACTAAAATGGCTAAGAGAGCTTTTAATAACCCTTAGGCTGAATTGCTTGGTCAGATATTTGCCAGGTGTCGAGCTTTCTAAATTCTTGAATCACTGAGGCCTTATTGGGCGCTATTCCCTCAAGCAAGGTCAAATTTCTGCTCTTATCATATGTCCCACACTCATAAAAAAATAAATGTGTAGGGCTGGTCGATGCCATCCAGAGGTTGGTGGCCGAAGGAAAGTTGAAATCTCCTTCCCTAGCATCTGCCTCCATATCAGCTATCAATGAGAGTGAGAATCATCTGTCAGTATGAGCCCATCCTATAAGACCCTGGCTTGACTAAGTTTGGCCATCTGAAGGTTCCCTTCCTGTAGGGAGTTATTTTTTTTGTAATATGACACTTTATTTAAATGTTTTGTATGAACTATTTCAATCTATACATGTCTCGTTCTACACATGTGTTTGCATTTATTCATCTGAATGATGCATCTATACGAGCACATCATTAAATTCATTACATGTGAATACACCAGGATATAGGTAAAGTGACTTTGAAAGTGACATCTCTCTCTCTTGAAAGGAAAGGTAGAGGAACAAAGAATGATGAGGAAAATGGCCTTCGCCTCAGTCACTGCGGACATCAACTATAAAGCTATGCCAATATGTTCCAATATGTTTCATTAGTTGCACCACGTGATAATTATTCATATATCTGTTTATCCAGTGAGGGTAGTCCCTGAATACCTTTTGAGTGGGATGACTTTAAAAATACCAAAGAGAAAAAAGAAAGAAAAAAGAAAAAATATATGTACATATACAACTAGGAACCTATAAAACCACTGGGTGAACCAAAAGATGATTTCCCACACGAGAAGGAAACCAATCTGGCCGATACACAATATCCAAAAGACTCGGGGAGTAATCCATGTCCAACCTAGGGATGTGTCATCCACATAACCCCTAAATCATTTTATTTCATATTTAGCCTAGGGCCATGTCATCTATATGTTACCCAAAACCATCTATAACTAATCTATCTCACCCATAGCCAAGGAGCATTTCATCTACATGGTCTCCAAACCCTTTTATATTTTCATCTTTAGCTTAGGGGCATGTCATCTACATGTTCCCCAAAACCATCTCATCCTATCTTTAGTTGAGGGGTATGTCATCCCTATGATCCCTAAACAAGTCTAGCTCATCTTTAGCCTAGGGGCATGTCATCAACACGACCCTTAAACCAGCCTGCCTATCTCACCCTTAATCAAGGGACATGTCATCTACATGTCCCCCAAACTGTTTTACCTTATCATTTCATTCTAGAGGCATATCCGATATGTGTTCCTACAAATTAGCCTCCATTCAAAGGCCTGAACCAAGCCAAGGTTATCATCTTATACTAATGGCAATCTGTTCAAAACCTTTAAATTAGTTTACGCCAGCGGAATACTCAAAAGTCCCTGAAGTTGCCAAACAAAACACAGGGCCCCCAGGGAATCCACAAGGAAACAATAATAAGAATTCTAACCCATATTAGGATCACATTCCCTTTCCCTAATAAGGCTACATCATGTCTGTTATTCATACTTCCTGTTCTTTTTAGGTATCCATATATGTGCATAGGTATCATTAGGTGTAACTGGTGTAAACAGTCTTGTGCGACTTTCTGCTTAGCCTTAATAGAAGGGTGACTGCAGACAACTTGAGACACTCAAGATGCTAATAGGCTTAAGTTGCAAGACCATAAGATATCGTCCATTTTATGGGGCACAAATCTCAAGGTGTGAATAACCATACCAACTCACAACAGGGACATCCCCGACGAGTCACAAAAAGAAGCATTCCATCAGGATTAGCCATTCCAAATAAGAGGCTACTCAAAATGATCATCGCCTCACTAATTTACCCCTATAGAGAGAAAATGTCTAGTGATGAAAACCAAAAAGGCTCATTGGAAACAAGAGAGGGTGATAGTTATGTTTCAAGTCACTTTCTTCTTTTCTGTTGCATTCACATGTATTTCATAGTAATGTTATAAATGTTCACATCATTCAGCAAGCCCCATTGCAACATATGTATTGCACATATAAAAAAAAGAAAAATAAAGACAAAAAAAAAAGAAAAAAAAGAACCAAAAAGGGGAAAAAAAACAAAAGAAAAAAGAAAAAATCAGTTAGCTTAAGTCGAAAACCCCCAAAGGGATAACTCAAGCAAAAGTTAGAAGAAATCGAGTAACAACAGCCCTTCTCATATCATACCACTCAGGACCTTCTAGCCTTTATTCTATTCTCATAAAGGAAATTACGTAGCGACCATAAGCCTTTCATAGTAAATTCCTAGAAAAGAATAATGAACCAGCCCTAAGATTACCTGTAGCCACTTGCCTTACCCATGACTGACTTGGCAAATTCTCCAGCCCTTGATTTATCTTGCACACATGCACTATGCATGTTGAATTTCTTTTTTATTAGCCAATCGAAGGGGTAAAAATTTTTATTACCAAAATTATCAACTAGAAAATGAAAACAAGTTCCTATGTCATACTAGTTAACCTAGTCACATATCTTTTAAGTGACTCATGAGCATACATGTTGAAGTCATCATTGTTCCTAATCTCGTAGAGTTTGGGATAAAAATTTAACCATGCATACGATATGCATCTTATATCATTCATTGCATTTCATACATGTATTTAAGTCATTCGACTTGATTTCACTTCCAATTAAAGGGGAAAATTTTTTGTTTTACAATTATCAATTGCAAATGAAAGTAAAGATATGCTAATTAGTTTTCTCAACCAAGGGGCAAATTTCTTTTCAAATATTTTATCTTGCTGCATCGCACTCGTGTGTAATCATTAGACCATGTAACCCACACAAGAGATGGGTAAAAATCATAATTGCATATGTTGTATGTATTTCATGCACATATCGTATTGTTTATTGCATTTCGTATATGCATTGGGTCAACTAAACTGCTTCCGATTAAAATTAAAGGGGCAAAATTTTTTATTTTCACAATTGTCAATTATAAATGGAAACAAATCTCAATTAAATTCTTATATCATATCACCATCTTTTCAGCAGATATCGGCCAAGGCTATGAAGCCATAAGTGCCATATCATTATGTTTACAGCGGATATAGGCCAAGGCCATAGAGCTGTAAGGGCCATATCACTTTCCTTTTCAGCGGGTATAGGCCAAGGCCATAGAGCTATAATTGTCTTATCACATCCATTTTTAGCGGATATAGGCTAAGGCTACAAAGCTGTAAGTGCCATATAACTTCCTTTTTTAGTGGTAAAGGCTAAGGCCAAGAAGCCGTAAATGCCGCATCACTTCCATTTCAATGGATATAGGCTAAGGCCATAAAGCAGTAAGGGCAGTATCACTTCTTTTTTTAGCAGATATAAGATAAGGCTAGAAAGTCGTAAGTGTTGTATCACATCCTTTTTTAGTGGATATAGGCCAAGGCTAGGAAGCAGTAAGTGCTGTATCACTTCCTTTATAGTGGATATAGGTCAAGGCCATCGAGTTGTAAGTGCCATTCACTTTCCTTTTCAGCGGATATAGGCCAAGACCAGAAAGCCATAAGTACCGTATCACTTCCTTTTCAATGGATATAGGCCAAAGCCACAAAGTAGTAAGTGGCATATCACTTTCTTTTTCAGCAGATATAGGCCAAGGCCACAAATCCTTAAGTGTCGTATACTTTCTTTTCAGTGTATATAGGCCAAGGCCATAGAGCCATAAGTGCCATATCACCTTCTTTTCAGCGGATATAGGCCAAGATCATAAAGCCATAAGTTCTATATCACTTTCCTTTTCAACGAGTATAGGCTAAGTCCATAGGGGCTTAAATGCCACATCACCTTCTTTTTAGTAGATATAGGCCAACGTCAGGAAGCTGTAAGTGTCATATCACTTCCTTTTCAGTAGATATAGGCCAAGGGCACAAAGTCGTAACTGCCATATCACTTTCCTTTCAACGGATATAGGCTAAGGCTATAGAGCCGTAAGTGCCATATCACCTTCTTTTCAGCGGATATAGGCCAAAGCCATAAAGATGTAAGTGCCGTATCACTTTATTTTCAGTAGATATAGGTTAAGGCCATAGAGCCATAAGTGTCATATCACCTTCTTTTCAGCGGATACCGGCCAATGACATAAAGCCGTAAGTGCCATATCACTTCCTTTTCAACGCATATAGGCTAAGGCCATAGAGCTGTAAGTGCCATACCACCTTCTTTTTAGTGGATATAGGGCAAGGCCATAGAGCCATGAGTGCCATATCACCTTCTTTTTATCAGATAGGGGCCAAGGACATAGATCCATTAGTGCCATATCATTTTCCTTTTCAGCGAATATAGATTAAGGCTATAGGCCGTAAATGCCAAATCACCATCTTTTCAGCGGATATAGGCCAAGGCTATAGGGCCGTAAGTGCTGTATCACCATCTTTATCTCAATGGTATACTATATGTTTAATGCATATGTATTGCCATCTAAGAATATTTCTCATTTATATTTTTCATGTTTCCCAATTTTTCATATAATCTATTATCCAATTCTTTCATATGAATCATTTATTTGAATTTTGCGTATAACTCTTTAACCATTTTAGTTTGCATAGATATGGATAAGGTGGGATTCCTCACTCTCTCTATCGTGTTCCCAAATTTACTTCTTGAATTTGATCACAGGAGGGGCAATTCGTGAGCACGAGAGTTTTTTAGGTCGATGATGAAATTGGTATTTTTTCAGCCTATATTGTGATTTTTTGATTAAGAAGCTCAAAATATATGATTTTATTATAAATTCAATTTTTAAAAATCAAATATCTTTTTTGCCAGTTCATACTAGATTAATTTTGATTTTTTTGTGTCAAAATTATTCATTTTTTATAGGCCAGACTAGTCTATGTTTGTATTTATTTGTCTGTATTTTTTTTGACTATTTTATTTATATTTTTTTATGTATTTTTGTTGTGTTAAAATAGTTTTTTTTAGTAAAGATAAAATAATAAAAATAAAAATAATAAAAAAATAAAAATAAAATAATAGAAAATTAAGATATTTTGGTCCTTAAATGCTAGAAGAAAGGGTATAAATAAAAAAAGGAGAAAGAATAAGGACCATAAGTGAAAAAATGAAGGAAGGAACAGAACAGGGGAGGAAGGAAAGAAGGAAGGATGGAAAGAGCTGGTCCAAAATGACGTTGTTTTGATTATGGGTGGAAGGAAATGGATAGACAGATAAAAAGGAGAGAAGACGAAAATAGGGGCTCCCTGAAGCGGTTTCGTTTTGGTCTAAAGGCAAAACGACATCATTTTGTAGTTGATTTAAAGAAAAAATATATACCAAAACGACATGGCTTAGGTCCATTATTTCAAAAACTAAAATGACGTCATTTTGGTATGGCTTAAGATAAAAAATGAAAGAAAAATAAAATGCTAGGAACGTGGCAGACCATTGGTTTGTTTAGGAGTTGGCTTCATCAGATAAAAAGCCTGCGTCTTCACAAGAAAAAAAAAGAAAAGACAACAATGAAGGTGGTCTAATTTCTTGTCAAAAAAATGTGAAAAGGACAAAGTGTAAGGGGAAAAATCTTTAGAGGGATGGGCGTGATTGACTGAACAGTGAAAAAAAGGAGATTGTTATGCAAAAAGGAGGATGCATTTTCAGAGAAAATGGGGCTATCAGTCGATTTTTGCAGCAATCAAAACATGGAAAAAGAAAATTGAGAGGATATAAATTAAAGGGAAGAGCGGCAAATTTTAGAGGAGAACAGAGATAAGAGCTGCAAGAGAGAGAGAGAGGAATTAAATTGAAGGAGCTCATGCATAACGAAGGTGGGATTTTTCAAAAACAAAATTGGAAATTGAGAGAAAAAAAAGATAGAGATAGTGAGGTTCCAATAAAAAAATTTAGAGAGTTAGAGAGATTGAGAGACCAGCGGCCTGACGGTGACCGATGGTCGACGAAGAACAGCAAAAGAAGGGAGCTCCGAAGATCTTCGGCTTTAATTCGGGGTAACTACTGCCTCTCCTTCGATCTTAATTTCCTTTCTCTGATTTCAAAAATTGACTGCTTAGTCTTGATTCCAACTTGATTTTCTTTTTCATTTAGTAATTGGGACTCGTTCGCTATAAGCATGCAACCTTTTTTTCTGCTATTGGGTTTTCGGTTGTTGCAATCTCGATTGTGGTTTTGGAGTTTATTTTGGTTTTAGTTGTTGTGATCAATTTTATACTTCTCTATTTTGTTTGTTTATGCTGATTTACTATCTGTTTTCTCAGTCAGTAATTGATTTTGCATTTGAATTCTTTGTTTTCTTCAAATCAAATATTGTTGGTTGTTTTTCTATTTGGACTAAGTTAAACAACTTACTTTCATTTATTGTTTGTTTATTTTCATTTTGTTTTCTATTGGTTCAGATGTGAAAATGATTTTCTAATTGTTTGCATCTGTAACTTCTTTTATTCTTTTACAGATTTTTCAAAATTACATTTGTGTGATTACCACATTGTTTTAATTTTTGTATATTGTTTAAAAATTGTTCTTATGTTTCAGTCCTATGTTTGTATGTCCAAAATCTTTTGTGATTTTACATTTTAATTGATGTTCATTGTTTACCCAAATAGGTTTTTAATATTGTCAAAATCATTTCTATGTCTAGTTTTCTTTTTCTGCTTTAAATCAAAATTTCATTTCAGTTTACAAAAGAAAAGTTAGCAATGATTTTTTTTAAGTTCTTTTGTGATATGGTCTAGCCTAATGAGTCTTTTGTGAATTGTCCAAATCTTATATTTGAGATTTTATTTTTTGAAACAAAATTTTGTTTTATTATCAGAGGTATTTTTAAATTCAATTGTTTTGATTTTCTTGCAATAGTACTGAATTTAATTATATCCATATATAATCCAATCGACTACCAGATGATTGCATCTAAGTGCAATCAATTTAAAAAATGCAAAATTTTTCTTTGGATTTTTTCTTTTTGAGCTTCTTTTAAATAATGAAAAACTCACAGCCTTTAAAGGCTAAATCTGAGACTTATTAAATCTCGAAACATATATTTTTGCATTTTGCATATATTTTATTTTTGATATTTTTGACCCATTTTTAATTTTAGCATTTATTTTTATTATTTGTGTGTTGTATGTGTATGTTTATTTGGCCTAGATTTAAATTTTTGTATAATTATGAATGCATCTAGAAAGCCATGTTGGAAGCTGGTATTAGGGCCGCTAACATAGTACAATGAAGAAAACCCCCGAGTTTTTGGATATTTGACTCATTTTCATGCACATGGAAAATAATTATAATTGGGCTAATTTGCTTTAAAGGGAAAATAAATTTCCAGTCCCATCACATGCATTTCAAAAATGGTTTTCCAGGTCTAGTCGGATTAAATCTCTTGGATTTATCTGACTACCTTCCATTATTCGTGACCCTGAGCTATCATGTCTTCCCATTCTATCGCATGTAATTTCATGTGTCCTACTTGAGTCCAAGATATTTAAATTATGTGTGCTTTTAATTATTTAAATATATGTCGAATGTATGTTTATTTATTTTATTTTATTGTCTTTAAATATTCATATATTTTATGCATGTGTACACCCATTTCCCATTTTGTTTTGATTGTAATTCCCCTTAGTTAGGATTTATTCATTTGATTGGATTGTATAATTATTTTAATTTTCTGCTTTTGCATGCGCACTCATCCTAAACTAAAAATAAAGGTTTTTAAACAAAGTACTTTGTTTTAAAATGTTGTCGATTTTCTTTAAAAAAATGTCTTTTGAAAAGGGATAAGTATATATCTCGTCCGAACCTGAACTCTAGTAAATGGTGTTGGATTTGTAGTTAGGTTTCGAGCAATACCGTAATTTAATTCTCGATGAAGCTTAGAACTGGGTGGCAACTCTAGTCATTGTTTGTAGAGATTCAAGTTGAATTTCTTTAAAAAAAATTTCTTTCTCTTTAAACAAAATTTATTTCTTTAAACACTTATTTTCTTTTTCCTCAAATTGTTTTCCAAATTAAACTCCTAAGCTCGCGTTCGCATGCGTATTTCGTTTGAACTTTCCTTTTTCCGAAAACCTTAAGATCACTTCTAAGACGAGAGGTGTTTTGGAAAGAATTGTTTCATCCGCTTAGGAAATATTTTGATTTTTATTCTATTTTCTTCAAAACAAAGTGATTTCTTCTCCATGCCTAAATATTTTAAAAGCTTTTCCGCTTTTGGAAAAAAAGGTCGTCTGCTCAAACATACTTTAAATGAAATGATGAATATGGTGCTAACCAGTTCATATTTATCAAAAACTTATGAGGGTTATGCAATTTTATCTATAAATTATCTTTTGAATAAGATATCCAGCAATAATCAAGAAAAAAAAAACCCCTTATGAATTATGGAAAATCCAAAACCTTTCTAGAATTAATTGAATGTTTAGGGTGTTTAACAAAGGTAATGGCTCCATTACCTAGGAAAATGAAAATAGGGCAAAAAAAATTATGGATTAAGTTTTTATTGGATACATAGAACATAGTATTGCATATCGATTTCTTATGTATGAATCTAAAAACCCGAAAATGCATAATAACACTTTAATAGAATCAAAGGATGCCCCATTCTTTGAAAATGTGTTTTCATAAATTGAAGAAATGAAGGTTGGGATCCAAACAGTCTCATGAAGTTCTTAAAGATGATAGCCAAGATGTTCAACTACAAGTTGACAATGAACTTTAACAAATGGTTATAGAAAATAACAAAGATTCTTCACAAGAAGATGAGGATGAGGTACAACCCATGAAAAGTAAAAGGGCTAGAATGGAAATAGGTAATCCAAAATAACACCGTTTTGTAATGTAGGAAGGAAGGAAAGATGAAAGGAAAGAAAAGGGAGCGGAAGGAAGTTGAATGCCTAAAATGGCATCATTTTGGATCGGAATAATAAATCCCATAATGATGTCGTTTCGGGGCAAAATTTAAATAGTAATACCAAAAGTAAAACGATGTTGATTCAGTGTGAATATTAAAAAAATAAAAATGATTCCATTTTGGTCTTGGGAAGCCTAAAACTAAAACGATATCGCACCAATAGGTCAGCATAATAAAATAGGTAGAACGAGGATGTGTCATTTGGTGGGTTGTGTTTTGGTTTTGTTTTTTCCATAAGGTAACAGGGAAAAAAGGATATGTGAGGAGGGTTTTCATTTTTTTTAACAAAGAGGAAAATGTCATTTTTGGCTATGGAATTTGGTTTCCATCAGAGAAAAAGAGTCTTCAGTGAGGGGGATTTCTGATTTTGAGGGTTATTTTTCTTGTGAAAGTGCAAAGGAAGTCTGGGAAAAGGAGAGAGCACGAGATGTTGGCTATTTGCTCTAAAGCTTCATAGGGAAACAAAGAAACACAGAAGGAAAAGCAAAAGGGAACAGGGATTTCCACTTTGGGTGTCCTACCATTAGGAGCCTAATTTTACCTTATATGGCCAAATTTTATATCTTAGGCCCCCCCGACTATAGGAGTTAAACGCATATCTTTCCCTATATCTTATCCACTAGGTTCACAGCCTTGCTTTAAGTAATCACACCTTAGATAGCTTACTCATAGATATCTAAGTCTCGCGGGGAGTATTCCTAGCTCAAACTATCCCAAGCATTGCATGTGTGTGTGTGTGTGTGTGTGTGTGTATATATATATATATAATTATAATGCATGTTATGTGACTTAACACTAACCATATATACGCTTATTAAGTATTACAAAGCATATAGTTGGGTTCATATCCAAGACACATGTTCATACATGTCTAAAATTCTAGTATGTCCTCATATCCAAGCATGTTTATACATGTCTATATTTTGAATGTGTTCATACATTTTAGCTTGGCTCATATCCATGATACATATTCATATATGTCCAATGTTCAAGTGTGTTCATACATAACATATTAGTTCATATGGAAAACAATAAAATAAATAAATAAATAAATTCATGCATACTCATGTATTCTTATGTGTTCATGGATTCAAAGAGATAGCATTCACAATGTGTCTATCTCTGCGAACATATATTGTGCATTCCACGAGTTACATCGCATACATTCCATGGTACTTTGCATGACTATCCATATGACACTAAATCAGTTCACAAATTTTTTCTGCATGTTCATAAATTTTTTCTAAATATGCCACAAACATTTACATTTCATGTTTTTTGCTAGCACCCTTGGCACTAATGCGTGTTATGGCCATGAAAGGATGAACTAAAGCGGAGTTGCAAGTAAATTTTGTAAACCAAAAGGAGCCATCGAGGAGAAATCTCACACAGGCTGAAGAATGCTTTACTCATGGATGCAAATGATTTTATTACATGTGTTTCATACATTTTCATTTGAGAATACTGTGTTTTACAAACAACATAATGCAATGAAAATCCTTTTCTTTTGCTTACTTATGCGTTGTTTATCTTTATAATCTTTTGCTTGCATTTTGATTCTTCATGAAACATATCTTCCCAACATCACATTGGGTTGCATGAGGTCATCATGAATACAATATAATGTATCTAAGGGATATTCAATTCATAAAGTCTTAAAAAATGTTTATACAAAAAAATGATCTCGCTGTTTGTACTTACAAATATGGATCAAGCTAGTAGCCTTGAAGGATTTTAATGGCCAATGTATTGGGGTACTCAGCTCAAAAATCAGGAAGGCTCTAGTACAAGGAATTTACGTCCCGATATAAGCTAATATCTTTCTTTAAAATAAATAAATAAATAAATAATGATCTTGTTGTTTATACTTACAAATACGGATCGAGATAGTAGTTGTGAAGGGTTGTGATGTCCAATGTATTGGGGCTACTCAACTCACCAACCAGGAATGCTCCAGTATAAGGCATTTACATCTTGACATAGGTTAATATATTTCTTAGAGAAAAAATCTATATGAAATACATGTCACTTTGTGTTCTTTTGAATTGTAGTGATGTTGAATTCATCAATAATGTTTGATGTCTATTCAAATATGTTTACATATTGATATCACATGTAAAAACAAAGTTATCTTGTTTCAAACACGTATTCACAGAAAGCACATTGCATCATATTGGTTGTAAAGCACATTGTGCTCCAATAAAAATGTATTTGACACATGTAATTTGAAGATATTCTCATCCATATTCGCCTTCACCCAAGGGGAATGTTATCTACATGATCCCTAAGATCGTTTCCTGCATCATCATCCTGGGGGCATGTCATTTGCATGAGTGTTCATGATTTATTCTTGGGCAATATCAACTTAAAAAGCCCCATTCAAAGCGTCAGAAGTGTTCATGATTTTTGAGCCAAAAGTAACTGGTAATGACTATTTTAGTTTTCAAAAAATGACCATGACAGGCAAAAGTGACACATTCATTTCATAACTTGTCACAAACATTCTATTTCAGTAAAGCAACTAGTAAAAGGACATTATTTAATTTTAACATTCTTTACAAACCCGAGGGAAGTTTCATTTTCTTTTCAGATTGGCATACCACATGTACTTCGCTGGTTGCATTACACATATGCATCACTTCGGGCAACTTGTATTAGTCACACACATTTTAAGTGTTTCTTGAGCATACATGTTCCAATCATCATTGTTCATAATCTCACAAAATTATACATAAAAATCTAACTATACATACCATGTGTGTCTCATATTATTCATTACATTCCATACAAGCATCTAGATCAGACAACTTGCTTTTATTTTCATTGAAGGGGCAAATATTTTGTTACCAAAATTGTCAATTAAAAATGAAAGCAAAACTACTATGGTCATATGAGAAAAGTAGGTGTCATGTGTTACAACATTACATTGTCATGTTTCATATACATGTATTCACTTGCATTTTCTATCTTCCCCAAGTTAGGGGCAAATTGCATTTCAAGCATAACATTCTCACCATATTACATTTGTATGCAATTATCACATCATATAACCCTCACAAGAGAGGCGTAAAAATAATGTATTGCATATGTTGTATGTGTTTCATACGCATATCATGTCTTTCATTGCATTTCATACATGCACCTAAGTTAAACAATAAGTTTTCACTTACAATTGAAGGGGTAAAAATTTTTGTTCTCAAAATCGTCAATTGTAAATGAAAACAAGACATATTTATATCATCGCATTTGTATGCAGTCATCAAAACATGT
>CAOJCR013409344.1:0-10991 GCA_948330485.1 Euphorbia neoarborescens | reverse complement strand
AAAATAAGGTAATAATAAGAAAAATTAAGTTTATAATTCAATACTATTGAATTAAAATAATTAAATAATATATCAAAATAAGATGAGAAATTAACTTATGAAAATTACGGGACATTACAAAGATAGTGCAGGGGTTCGAAATTTTTACTAATGTTGTGGACTTCTCTGGCTATGGAAAAGGCCTAGGGTTTGAGGATGCTTCACTCTAAGGAGATGGCAAAAGCTCCGACAGTTAGTATGACCCAAAATGAGAAAGGGATTATGCTCTGTGAAGAGGATAATGCTATGTCACAAAAGAAGATAAAGGCTGTGGACTGCAAAGAGAACGAGATTATCACTCCAGATGAAGACAAGGCCATTAATGAGTCGTCAAAAGAATTGGCCATTCTCGTAAAAGAAAAGCCTACTATTCATTCTGAGAAAATCACTTCTAACAAAGGGAGAGTTTGCGCCATTGAGAAAACGATGAAAGAACTAGAGAAAGTGCTCAAAAAGAGCAAGACTAATGCTGAGAAGAATGAAGTTCTTAAGGAGGTTGCTGACAAAGATGCTACTGATCAAGCCCCTCCACCTGTGGAGGAAGAAAACTTCCTTATAACTATCTCTTCTATTTATGATGTGAATAATTGCGCTAGTAAGGCTTTTAATGAAATGGAGTCTAACTTTGCTTACTTGTGTGATGTTTTCCCTGATGGCTCTGTGCATACATACAAGCATTCATTTAATGTTTTTAGCATTCATAACACCCCATTGCATGAGATAAATCTAGGAACAGATGATGACCCAAAGATGGTATCCATTGTGAAGGACCACTCACCTACCGAGCGGAGGGAGTTGGTTCAAGTTCTGGAGAGGCATGTGAGGGCATTTTCTTGGACTTATAAAGACATGCCAAGGGTTGACAGAGCGATAGCAGAGCACCGAATTCCTACAGATCCCAAGATCAAATTGATAAAGCAAAAGTTGAGAAGGATGAGACTGGAATGGGATGAGAAGGTCAAGGAAGAAGTGGCTAAGCAGATCCAGGCTAAGTCTTAGAAGTGGTCGACTATCTAGAATGGTTGGCCAACATTGTGCCGGTTGCTAAGAAAGATGGTCGGGTCAGGATGTGTGTTGACTACCGAGATCTGAATAAGGCTTTCCCGAAGGACGATTTCTCCTTAATACACATTGATGTCCTGGTTGACAGTGCTTCTAGAGCATCTATGTATTCTTTTATGCACGGGTTCTCCGGGTACAATCAAATTCTGATGAATGTGGTGGACAAAGTAAAGACATCTTCCATCATAGGGTGGGGCACTTATTTCTATAGGGTCATGCCATTCAGGCTGAAGAATGCGGGAGCTACCTATCAGAGAGCTGTCACTATGCTACTACATGATATGATCCATATGGAGGTCGAAGTGTATGTGGATGACATGTTGGTCAAAACAGCAGACAGAGAAGGTCATCCTACCATCTTGGACAGGTTCATGACCAGGATTGAGAGGTATAATCTCAGGCTCAACCTGAAGAAGTGTGTGTTCAGTGTGACTTTCGGGAAGCTATTGGGGTATATAGTCAGTTAGAGGCGGAATGAGATAGATCCAAATAAAATCAGAGCGATCAGAGATGTGCCTGCTCCAAAGATAGAAAAAGAAGTAAGGTCATTTTTGGGATCATTATAGTATTTTCGCCGCTTTATAGCCAGGTTGACGACAGTGTGTGAATCGATCTTCAAGCTTCTCAGGAAACAACAGCCGGTGAAGTGGAATGATCAGTGCTAGGTTGCTTTTGAGAGAATTAAGGAGTATATGCTGAACCCGACAGTGCTGAGACCTCTTACACTCGGGAAACCCCTAACTCTGTACATGGCTATTAAAGTTGTAGCCATAGGAGCTATGCTTGTGCAAGAAGGGGAAGACAAAAGGAAGTATCCTATATACTACCTGAGCAAGAAGTTACTAGAGTATGAGATTAAGTACACCATTATGGAAAAAACTTGTGTTGCAATGGTGTGGCTGGCTAAGAAGCTCCGACATTACTTTCAGTCTTATAAGATCCAAGCAGTAGCCAAGATTGACCCTATAAGGTATCTTTGCCAAACCCCGATCCTCATTGGAAAATTATCCAGATGGCTGCTATTACAGTCAGAATTTGACGTGGAGTATATAACTAAGAAAGTGATCAAGAAAAGGGAGGTATCAAAGCTCTTGGCCAACCAACCCTTAGAGTCAGATTATATAGAGGATCTGGAATTCCCAGATGAATAGCTGGCTGAATTGAAAAAATGGACTGTGTTCTTTGATGGTGTAGTAAATAGACGAAGCACCGGGATCGGGGTAATTATTGTGACACCTCAGAACGAAATCATTTCTCTTTCTGAGTGGTTGGAGTTCTTCGTGACCAACAACGGAGTAGAGTATGAAGCCAGTTTATTTTGATTGGAATCCCTCCTCACTCTAGGGGAGTAAGAAGCTTTGGAGATCGGAGATTCAGCTTTAGTCATTCGACAGGCCAGCGGGGACTGGGAAATAAAAGAAGAAACTCTTCGGCCTTATTTGGAAGCAGTTCAGGAAAAGGTTGATGCTTTCTATAGGTGTGAATTCAAGCATGTTCCCAGAGAAGAAAATCAGATTGCCGATGCTCTTGCAACACTATTCTCGATATGGGAAGGTCCTCATTCACAACCCATCCTACCACTAATTCTAGAAACTTCTAAGACACTATTTCATTAGAAGCCGACCAAAGCAGTTATGGCAACTAACCAGGACCTATAGTACTCAGATATAATGCAGTTTTTACAGATAGGTCAATGCCCCTAACGGATCCACGTCACCTGACAGAATCTCCTTACAGAAGCTAGCTGCTCAGTTCAGATTACACGAGGGGCAATTATTCAAGAGAATAGCAAATGGTCTACTTCTAAGATGTCTATCAGAAGCAAAAGTAAAGCATGTTATGGAGCAGGTACATAAATAGGTGTGTAGGCCCACATGATCGGTTTAGCGCTCGTAAAGAAAATTCTGAGGCAAGGATACTTTTGGCTAACTTTACAGGCTGACTGTATTGACGAATTGCGGATATGTCACGAGTGTCAGGTGTATGGGGATCTCAGCCATCTTCCACCGATTGAACTACAAAACCTTCCTACCCCTTGGCCTTTCATGGTGTGGGGAATTGACATCATCGGAGAGATAAGGCCTCCGATATCAAACGGTTATCGGTTCATTATAGTGGCAGTCGACTACTTCACCAAATAGGTAGAGGCTGAATCCTTTAAGGTAGTAACAGTAAAGAAGATGGCTAAGTTTATAGAGAAGAACTTTTTCTCCCGGTACGGAATCCCTCATCATGTGGTTACGGATAACGGGGTACAATTTTAGGGGGTTACAGCGCAGCTGTTACAAGAAAAGAGCATCGAACATCAAAGATCATCTCCCTACTGGCCACAGGCAAATAGTGCGGTAGAAGTAGCCAATAAGTCTTAGAAGAAGATCCTTGTAAATGATAGCCACGTATCAGGATTGGGTAAAGAAGTTGCCGCTCGCCTTATGCGGATATAGAACCAGTGTGTAAACCCCCACGGGTGAAACACCCTACTCCCTACTGTACGGAATGGAAGCAGCATTGCCCGTTGAAATAGAAGTGATGTCCTTGAGAAGCACCTTGGAGGCACAGATTCCCGAAGTATAATGGGTGAGAGCAAAGTACGAATAGTTGGCACTGATTGATAAGAAGTGGCTGAAGGCCTTAGATCAATTGTAGATGTACCAGCAGCATATGGCTAGATCCTACAATGCCAAACTCCGAACTCAAAGCCATCTGCTTAAAGTCAGAGACCTTGTCCTCAGACAGGTAAAGCAGTCGCACACCGATCCTAGGGGCAAGTTCAAACCTACATGGGAGGGTTCGTTTGCCATAAAGAAGATCTTGTCCAAGGGTGCCATCATGCTCATGGATATGGATGGTAATGAGTTTGTTCACCCGATCAATCTGGATCGCCTCAGTAAGTACTATGTCTGAAGCTTCCCGAGATCAACATGGCAGAGCAAAAATGGAGAAGTGCAGTCCTTCAAGTTGAATACAACTTTGCCATCTGTTCCCATTTTTATTTCATCAATAGGTTGACATGTTAGCTAAAAATGTTAAAGTGATTGTTTGTATGAATGAACAGATACATCAATTTTAAAGCATCCTTTTAAGCAAAGCATTCAAAAGCTTATTGTGCATGATTGAACACATTGTTTATTTTTTACACTCTCACAATGACATGTCTGTCTACTCCTATCCACTTCTATCACTACTTAAAAAAATTCCACTAGAGCAAAAACCAGAAATGGCGCTTTCGTAAAAAAGTTAGGATAATACGCTCGTTGAAGTGAAAATAGGGGCATCCTGGTGCTCCGGTCAAAAGTTAGAGCAGCTCACTGGGGCAAAAATCGGGCAACCACCGATAGTCCAGGTAAAAATTAGAGCACTTCAAATAATTGTTATCACACCAGGGGCACACTTAGGGAAGAACCATTCCAGGAACAATCCAGAAGGCTCGAACCCCCCATTTCTCCTAGCATGACCACGTGTTTTCTCAACAATCGCAATGAGTCTCAACAGACACAGTGAAGGGATATTTTCACATTCATTTGCATTAGCACTCATGCATAAACATACACAAAACACGTTATCGTTCATCAATTTCACGCATTTAATACGTAGTACACGCGACTTCCGTGAATGAGCGACACACCGCTCAGGATGCATTGTCATTCATTAATTTCACGCATTTAAAATGCCATACCACGACTTCAGTGAATGAGTGACACACCATTCAGAGTGCATTATCATTCATCAATTTTATGCATTTCAATATGTCGTACACATGATTTCTGCTAACGAGCAACACACCACTCAGAATGCATTATCATTCATCAATTTCATGCATTTCAATATACCGTACACACGATTTCCACGAACGAGCAACACGCTGCTCGGAATACATTGCCATTCATCAATTTCACACACTTCAACACTTTATACATGCATCGCACTCATACACACATGCATCACATTTACGCAACCATACATCGCATCACAAGTTTTCATTTCTTGATCAAAGGGGCAAAAATTTTTGTTTCAAAATTCATCGATCAAGAAAATGAATACTACACATGCCTTTACTTATCCAAGAAATGCATCTATGGGCAGGTACCTCGAATATCATGCTAATCAGTCGCTCTAACACCCAATGACTTTTGTCACAACAGACTTCAGGATCCCCAGCGGACTTCAGAGTTCATGACGCCAGCAAGCAAATCCCCAGTGGATCAAATCTAGAACATTTTACATTCAGGTAAGTATTCCCCACGCTCACAATCATGTTCCTGTATTCAGTCAATGAATTCAGTCACACGAGGGGCAACTATGATCACGTGATTTTTTCCCTAGAGTAGTGATGAAATCGATTTTTTACCGGCACCCTTTTAGACTTTCATATACGCGTGTATTGGCCCGAGAATGTCGATATCATCATGGTAAAGACCCGAATCAAGTGTATATTAGGTGGTTTTAATAAATCAGAATCAAGAGTACGAGTTTGATTTTGAAGTCGGTCGGATCCAAAACCGGACCTTTGAACCCAAATTCTCCCCGAACCCAAAAAATCCAACCAAAACCCACTTTATACCCAACCAACATCCATTAATCAGCTGAAACTCAAGAGAAAAGAGCAAAAAAAAAAATCAAATAAGAGATAGTTTTTGCCACTTACAGAAAGATGCTATAAAAAACACAAAGAAAGGTACTTATGTCACCTTCCTTTTGAGGTAGGACATGATGAAGGGTTGTGATTAAAAGATGAGTTTGATGAGGGATTTTGGGAGGCTGATTTACATGGATAAGGATGGAA
This sequence comes from Euphorbia neoarborescens, assembly GCA_948330485.1. Classification (NCBI taxonomy): domain Eukaryota; kingdom Viridiplantae; phylum Streptophyta; class Magnoliopsida; order Malpighiales; family Euphorbiaceae; genus Euphorbia; species Euphorbia neoarborescens. The sequence continues at coordinate 5,107 of CAOJCR013409344.1, read as the reverse complement.
AACGATATTAAGATGGCTGCTCACTCCTCTCTCTAAAGACACACTTCACTCTTAAAAAAAAATTTGTTCATGTTACAACCTTGATTTCTCTCTCACTTCTCTCTTCTTTTTCTCTACACTTCATCCATCTTCCTTCTTTTTCTTCAAGTCTTCTTCATTTTCCAGAACTTCTCGCAACCTACCTGCTCTTTTTTCTTACCCATCTTCGTCATTACCACCTCCTCACACAATTCTAAACCACAATTAACTCCAATTCTCTTTCTTCCTCTTTTTCTTGATTTCTCTTCACTCAAAACTCCAAAAACTCACTCAAATACCCCCTAAATCTCTAAGAATAGAAGTTTTGTTCCTTAAAACTTTGTATTTTATGAGTTTTCATAGACAAAAATTACTACTTTCGACAAAATATGCATTTAGTTTGGGTTTATTCGTGACAAAGGCAACCGGTGCACACTCTGGCATTCTCGGCTCTCACATGGGTAAAGCATGCTTCGAGGGTAAGAAACTGAGCTATAATCTCCTCCACCATGTTAATCTTACTGACCATGCATGCTAGTTCGGGTTTTGTTTATTGTTACATATAAAAGTTTAGTTAAAAACCGAAAATGTCCCTTTTGATTAGGGAAACATAAACCACTTCGTACAAGTGTTTTAAAATGGTTAAATGGATAAAGACACCCCTTTGGACTTTCTTTATGTTCCCTAACCATTCTAGCACTTATGGGGTCGAGACCAAACTTAAAAACGGACTGAAATAGACAAGACCGAATTAGGTGTAAGAATATGCTTTTCTTGAGTTTAATGTTTGAATCTTGTGTTTTGAGCATTAAAACCTTGTTTTTAAGCACCAAAAATGTTCAAAAATGAGTTCCCAAGCACCCCGAGATTTTTTGGAATTCTCGGGATAATTTTCAGATAAAAAATTGGACTAAAAATGAAAAAACCGTAATAATGATGAAGTGGGTCTGCTGTGAATAGCGAAAAAAATTTTCTGTCACTGAATCCGTAGGTAATTTCCTTGGTCAATAGTCCTCCTTCCTCGATTTAGCAACGAAATTTCTTTTCGTCAATAAATCCGTAGCTAAGCGCAGTTAATTTTAAAAATACAATATCTCACTCATTCCATATCAAAATTACGCGTATGATATGCCGTTAAAAACCCCTTTTTCAAAGTATAATCTAATGAGGTGCTTAACTCATTCCAGTTTTGAGTTTAAATACGCTAGAATTTGGTCGAAAGGTGAAATTTGTTTGGTTTTCGATTTCTTTTCAAACAAAAGACTTTTTCAAGCTGAATCATGCATTTTATTAGTCTCGTCCCTTTATTTCTTGCTGCTTATATCAGATTGTTTGGGGTTTAGATCGATGTATACCGATAAATTAGTGCGATGTACATTTTCTTGTGACACTTAGCCTTAATTTTGTATTAAGCATTTACATCTAGAAACACCAACCAATGTCGCTATTAGGGCCGCTAAAACCATCCAACAAAGGGAATTGAATTCCTGGATATCTAACTCACAAAAATTGCATGCTCCCATAACTAAAATACGAGCCAAATTTGTTTCTTAAATAAATTATCACATTGCCCTTTCGTAATACGAGCCAAAAATGTTTTTGGGTCGTTGCGAGTTATTTCCTTGGTCCAAAACATTTAATCTGATAAATTGCTTTGGGTTAAATGTCCCCCTTTATAAATGACCCTGAGCTATCGTTTCTCTCCGTTCTCTCACATGTCCACTTCAAGCATACTTGTGTGCTACGTGTTTATCTTAACATAATTATATATGGTTAACACTTACGCATGAATGTAATCCCTTCCCCAAACAAATGTATCCTTATAGGGTAGTTTGCGTGAATGGTTAGTAATATTAATGCGTGTTTTTTTCTGCATTTTACTTATTGCATTTGTATGCGCGCTCACGCTAAATCTAAACATAAAATCAATTTTGGTTTTGCTTTCGCAAATAAAAATACTTTGTTTTCTAAAAATTTGTCGATTTCTTTAAAGTCTTTTAGAAAAGGATAAGTAAGTGTCTTGTCCGAACTGAATCTCTAGATCACGGTTTTGGATTCGAACTTAGGGTCTGAGCAATACAGTGAATAAATTCCAGGTAGAGGTTAGAACTAGGTGGCGACTCCAAACACCATTGTCTAAGAGATTAGAGTTAGGGTTCTTTCAAAATATTTTCACTTTCTTTCAAAATTGGATTTTCAAATCAAAACTCCTAAGCACGCGTTCCCGTGCATCTTTATTTAGAGTTTTTTTCCTCCAAAATCCTTGAGGTCACTTCTAAAGCAAAAGGTACTAGGAAAGAAATACTCCACTCGCTTAGGAATTCACTTTTCATTATTTTTATCGCATTTTATCAAGTCTAAAAAGCCTAGTCATTTTACTTTCGAGAGTGCCAAGCCGCTCGCAGCGAATGTATCTCTTTTGAAAACCAATCTTCAAACTTATTCATTTAACTTTCGAGAGCATCAAGCCGCTCGCGTCGAAAGAACTTTTCAATAAAAAGGTCATTCACTCACAGTGGTGACTCCGTTGGGGATTTGGATTCTTTTCCAACTTTTTCAAAGTTTTCAAACTTTAAAATTTTTAAAGGAATTTTGACAAGCCATCGAAAGACTTTTTTGAAAGACTTTAAAGAAATCAATAATCTTTTTCAAAATGAAGTGTTATAATTTGCGTGGATCTTTATTTTTATGCATTTGCATTTTAGTAGACACACTTGCACCTCACTTACATTAGGACTTCCATACTTACCCCGACTTTCTTAAGAAAGTGTCACTTGTGCTCCTCTTTAGTTCTAGGGGAATCTATTGAAAAGCCACCAATAGCCTGGTACCAACCCTTCTCATACGAATCTGTTTGGGGAGAGAAACGACATATATTTTGCTATGGGACCCCCCTTTGCTATCCAAACTTTGACTTCCTTGCTATTGGCCCGAGAACTTCGATGTCATCATGGTAAAGATCGAATCAAGTGCGTATTAGGTGGTTTTAATAAATCAGAATCAAGAGTACAAGTTTGAGTTTGAAGCCGGTAGGACCCAAAACCAGACCTTTGAACCCAAAATCTCCCCCAACTCGAAAAACCCAACCAAAACCCACTTCTACCAAACCAACATCCATTAATAAGCTAAAACTCAAGAGAAAGAACAAAAAAAAATAAAATAAGAGTTAAGTGCAAGAATATGTTTCCTGACCATTCTGGAGCTTATGGGGTCGAGACCGAACTTTAAAACGGGACTAAAGCAGACAAGACCGAGTTAAGTGCAAGAATATGCTTTTCTTGAGTTTAATGTTTGAATCTTGTGTTTTGACCATTAAAACCATGTTTTTAAGCATTAAAAATGTTTAAAAATGGGTTCCCGAGCACCTCGAGATTTTTGGATATTCTCGGGATAATTTTTGGACAAAAAATCGAACTAAAAATGGACTAAAAATCAAAAAACACGTAATAATGATGAAGTGGGTCTGCTGTGAACAGTGACAGAAATTTTCTGTCGCTGAATCCGTAGGTGATTTCCTTGGTCAGCAGCCCTCCTTCCTCGATTTAGCGACAAAATTTCTGTCTGTCGCTAAATACGTAGCTAAGTGCAGTTAATTTTAAAAATACAATATCTCACTCGTTCCTTATCCAAATTATGCATATGATATACCGTTGGAAAGATATTTTAACTTAGAATTTGATGAGGTGCTTAACTCATTCTAGTTTTGAGTTTAAATATGCTGTAATTTGATCCAAAGGTAAAAGTGGTTCGATTTTCAGTTTCTTTTCAAACGAAAGACGTTTTCAAACTGAATCATGCATTTTATTAGTCTCATTCCTTTATGTCCTACTGCTTATATCTGATTGGTTAGTGCGTAGATCGATGTGTGCTAATAAACTAGTGCGATATACATTTGCTTGTGAGACTTAGCCTTAATTTTGTATTAAGCATTTACATCTAGAAACACCGGCCAATGCCGGCTTTAGGGCCGCTAAAACCATCCAACAAAGGGAATTGAATTCCCGAATATTTAACTCACAAAAATTGCATGCTCCCGTAACTAAAATACGAGCCAAATGTTTTTCTCAAATAAATTATCGTATTGCCCTTTCGTAATACGAGCCAAAAATGTTTTTGGGCCGTTGCGAGATCATCCCTTAGCCCAAAATGTTTAATCCAATAAATCGCTTCGGGTTAAACGTCCCCTTTTATAAATGACCCCGAGTTATCATTTCTCCCCGTTCTCTCACATATCCATTTCAAGCATACTTGTGTACTAAGTGTTTATTTTAATGCAATTATGTATGGTTAACACTTATGCATGAATGTAATCCCTTTTCCAAACAAATGTATCCCCATAGGGTAGTTTGCTTGAATGGTTAATATTATTGTGCGTTTTTTTTTCGTACTTGACTTATTACTTTTGTATGCACGCTCTTGATAAATCCAAACTTAAAATCAATTTAGGTTTTGCTTTCACAAATAAAAATTTGTTGATTTCTTTAAAGTGTTTAGAAAAAGGATAAGTAAGTGTCTTGCCCGAACCCGATCTCTGGATCAAGGTTTTGGATTCGAACTTAGGGTCTGAGCAATAGCATGAATTAATTCCCGGTAGAGCTTAGAACCGGGTGGCGACTCCGAACACCATTTTCTAAGAGATTCGAGTTAGGGTTTCTTTCAAAATATTTTCACTTTCTTTCAAAATTGGATTTTCAAATAAAAACTCCTAAGCACGCGTTCACGCACGTCTTTATTTGGAATTTTCTTCCTCCGAAAGCCTTGAGGTCGCTTCTAAGGCAAAAAGGTACTAGGAAAGAAATACTTCACTCGCTTAGGAATTCATTTTCGGTTATTTTTATCGCATTTTATCAAGTCTCAAAAGCCTTGTCATTTTACTTTTGATAGTGCCAAGCCGCTCGCGACGAAAGTATCTCTTTTGAAAACCAATCTTCAATCTTATTCATTTACCTTTTAAGAGCATCAAGCCGCTCGCGTTGAAAGAACTTTTCAATAAAAAGGTCGTTCGTTCACAGTAGTGACTCGCTGGGGATTTGGATTCTTTTCAAAAAATTTCTAAGTTTTCAAACTGTAAAATTTTGAAAGGAATTTT
>CAOJCR013408997.1:0-14150 GCA_948330485.1 Euphorbia neoarborescens | reverse complement strand
AAATATCACATTTATGCCCTATATTCACTAAGTTTCTATGCATAATACATGTGCTTTTCACATTGTATCATATGTTATGTGATATCTTACATGTTTATGACATGGCATATCGATTAATACTATATGGATAATACCTAGTATGTTATGTGTATATTTTATGTGAAAGTACATGCATGCATACATCAAATATCGTCTATGAACATGTGTATTTCCGATAGAAAGATACATGAGAATATTGAATCATCATGTATGAACATTGAAATTATATGAGTAAATGCATAAGCATATGATCATGTATGGATATGTGAATCATGTGAGTAATTGATAAGGTCGATTTTTACCTTATATTCTAAACCTTATGGAACCCTGATTACATATAATTTGGCTTAATTTCTGGCATTCTAGTGTCATTTTGCATGCACTTTTATTATTTTGTGTGAGTTCGTGTTTGTATGTACTTTTAAGTGTTTTCTATCCTTTTCATATGTTTTTAGTTATGAGGTCGTTAGGACCGATGATATGTGTGTTTTTTGAGCTTTTGGTTTCAAGAGTTGAAGACCGATGATGATAAGGCGTGCTTGGGAAAAGATCTTTAGAGCAATATTTGATAAGGAAGGAGGCTGAATCTGGAGATAGACATTAAAGGAAAATTGTAGTTCATGATTCAAGCTTTCCAATGGATCCAAGATCGTATAAATTGGAGGTCGGATAACGAAGTTGTGAAGAATAGAAGCTGGATTTTGGTAGAACTCGATGAGTTTCCCCAGAACTCGTCGAATTGAGCAATGATTAAAGAATACATTTTGGGCAGAAGCTGACACGCCGGCGAGCTGGATTAACTCGGTGTGCTGCAAGTTAAAACTCCACAAGTTGGCTGTTCAACTTGGTGAGTTGTGTCTATTTTTAGGGTTGCGTTTTTATTTCTTTTCTTTCTTATTTGTAACATATATAAGGAATGTTTTTAGGGTTTTATGATCTATCTTTCATCATTAAATTAAACTTAGAACCCTAGCTAGGTCTTGTTTTTCTTTGTATTCTAATTTTGGATTGATTAATCGAAAGAGTCCACTTGGGACTTTCACCTTTTGTGGATTATTGGTTCGTGTTTGCGAGTAAGTAATCCTATAGAGATTCACCTTCATACGTTGTATCTCCGTAGTCGGAGTCTACCGAGTCAATAACGAGTTTGGAATAAGAATTTTCTTTTCTCAATCTTCATCTTTAATACGTGTTGTGATCCACTTAAATACTACGTTTGATTGTGTGCATCATTATTTCTTCCATGCTTGTAAATCAAACTTGCAAAGTTAGGGTTTTTGATTGTTTATCAATTGATTTTCATACACACATGATTGATAGCTTCGTAAGCTTGATAATCGATTTGATTCATATCTGTTACGCAATCCAGCCTGACAACTGGAAAATCGGGAGGACTCACAATCCTGCAGAACTTAAGCGTACTTAGTTTCTGAATCATAGAACTAGGTGGGCCATTCGAATCACCTTACCCTAGGAGCATAAGATAGTAGGAATAACTATCCAGAACTTTGTATGATATTAATTTGATTTCTTTCTTGACTTTAATATTTGATTGTTTGTTAGTTTAATAAGGTCCATTGCCATTATCATTCATAAGTCGGTAGAATATCGATTAACTTTTCATGAATTTAGAATCAAAGGATTGATTTGATGATTGATCGTATTAGGACTAGGAGTAGTATAACTTAGTTTAAATTTAGAATATTTTGAACCGCCTATAACACGCTTAAACCATAGAATAGATTGCGCATAGAAATAATTTTTTCTCTGGAATCGATACCTGGACTTAAATCTAGATTTATTACTTGACAATGACTGGGTACACTGCCCTATAGTTTAGTGTTTGGCATTATTACTTATTATTGTTTAAATCTCTATCATGCTAAACACATATCAAGTTTTTGGCGCCGTTGTCGGGAAACTTTTATTCTTTACGCCATTCAAACATAGGGAATTCGGTTAACTTAGGCATTGTATTTGTAAATATTTTTAATTTCTTTTTATGAATATTACGTGTGAATATATATACATACTTTTATTTTTGTTTTGTGAATATTTAATTTTGCTTTTTTGTTGTTTATTCTATTTTTCTAAATTTTTGTTTATTTGTTCGGAAGCCCGTGTGTTAATTAATTGCTTTTAGTGTTTTTTTAGAAAACAAAGATCTGAACGGATGGATGTTGAGCAGTTTCTGGCACAATACTTCCCACCTACTAAGACGGTACAACTGAAGAATGAGATTCTTGGATTGGGGAGTTTAGAGCTTTTGCATCTCAGTATTCTGCTCTGCAGGGCTGGCCATATCCTCCACCACCACCACCAGGAGCTGATGATCAGTGAGTTCTCTTTTCTTTTCTACACCTTGATACTTGCTCTCTTGCACTTCCAGGAGTAAGTGCGTGGGTGGAAAATAGACATTTGTCTCCTTTTTTATTTTTATTTTTAGTTTATTTGTGGTGCGTACTGAATATTACTGTGTATGGCTTGTTATATTGTATACTTTGGGATGTATTGAGTATTGCTGTATTGGCTTGGTCTGTACTTTATTACTTTATTTTGGTTTTTTTAGATTTGTGTGCATGTTGAATTTCTTCTGTTTAATTTGCGTGTGTATGTGTGTGATGAATGTCAGATTTCTGGAATAATTGGTCTGCTATTAAGGAATTTGGTAAGTGTTTGGCTACCCATGAAGTAGAGCTTCGTTGTTTGTTTTTGAAATGATGATTTGGAGTATTTGAATACTGATTGTAGGACTTAGCCTATTTTTGCTGGTTAACTGTTCTAAACAATGCTTTTGCATGATAGCAATAAGAGTAGTTATATGCAGTGGTTCGATCATTTACTGTTGATTCCATGCCTGATTTATGATAGTGGATAGGAACACAGAATGAGCAAAAGTAACACTAAAACACTATTTTTCTTACTCTTTTGTGCTTTATAGTGAGGACTTGTTGAGCCTATAGGCACCCATTCACTTAGAGTTCTAATTTTTTTGAGAGTCAGTCATTCTTGGTATGCTAGACCATAGGACTTGGTGTGGTCATTGCACTTGGCTTTAAGCAGGACTTAGTATATAGAGACCCTTAGGATTAACCGCACTTGCACACACACCTTTTTGCACGTCTTTTTGATTTAACCTTCTTGAACCTAACAACATGCTAATTAGCCCGTAGAACCCTTATTTTTGAGCTTTAGCCTGTTTTTCTTAGCCACATTACTAGACGCAAGCCAAAAAGCTATAAGTCCAAATCCCTTCACATTAACTTAACCTTTCAACCCATCCTCCCCTCGGTTCTAAGTTTAAATCTGGTTAGTGAACTTCTATTTTCTATCTTTGGAGTTCAGAACTTTGAATCTGTCATATTCTTTTTATATGTCTGTACCTTCATTACTTGGAAAAAAATTTAAAAAAAAAGAAGGAAAAAAAAGAAAAAAAAGAAAAAAAAGTAAAATAAAATAAATAATTATAAATATATGTTATTCTGTTATCCTTGTGTTACTTTGTTAAATAAGTAGCAACTATTCTTGTGTTGTTTGGGTAGGTTCTGAATAAAGAAAAATAGAGCTTTTCGGGGTTTATCAAGCACGTAAATTCAATTCCAAATCTTTGCCTCGAATTCTTATGCAATATCCACCTATATGTTTTTCCCTTGTTATCTTTTGTTTTTTATTCAGATTTCTTTGTTTCTTCTGTCCGAATTTGGGGATATGTTTGTAAATAGGTGTGGGGTATTTTCTCCCTTCTTTTCTGTTCAATCATTATTTCTGTATTTGGTTTGCTACCGTGTTAGGGAAGAGTTCAATTTTCTCATGTTCTTTCTTCGTGTATACCCGTGTTTAGCCAGATTCTTATTTGAACTTGAATTGAGGGGTTGTAAAACTAAATTGACTTTTGACACACCTTACCTTTAGCTTCTACACATGACAAGCCTAACAGGTTCTCTGATTTTGTCTCTTATTGCCAAGAACTGCACCAAGATTGCCATTAGATCGCTATGTGATGCATACCTTGATATGACTGAGTGTGTTTTCTTTCTTTTCACCCTAGATTTTTGAGTATTTTGAGTGGCATCTATGTGAGGTGAACTGATTCGTTACAGAGGCTCTCACCGTTCCTTTATGTTTGATTAATTTTGGGCATGTGGAATAATAGTACTTATATCTGTTGTCTATAGATGACTATTGTTATTGTCTGGATTGATTTTACATGTGTGAGAATGGTGAGTCAGCATAGTTAAACCTTAGGTGGTTTACAGGCGAGAACTGGTTTCTGTATTCTGTAGTTCAGATTATTTGCTTGAGGACAAGTAAAGTTATAGGTGTGGGATAGTTGATAAGGTCGGTTTCGACCTTATATTCTGAACCTTATAGAACCCTGATTACAGATAATTTGGCTTGATTTCTGGCATTCTAGTGTCGTTTTACATGCATTTTTGTTATTTTGTGTGAGTTCATGTTTGTATGTACTTTTATGTGTTTTCTGTCCTTTTCATGTGTTTTTAGTTCCAAGGTCATTAGGACCGAGGATATGTGTGATTTCTGATACATTTTTCAAGCTTTTGGTTTCAGGAGTTGAAGACCGATGATGATAAGGCGTGCTTGGGAAAATATATTTGGAGCAATATTTGATGTGGAAGGAGGCTGAATCTGGAGATGGACATTAAAGGAAAATTGTAGTTCGTGATTCAAGCTTTCTAACGGATCCAAGATTGCGCAAATCGGAGGTCGGATGACGAAGTTGTAAAGAATAGAAGCTGGATTTTTACAGAACTCAGCGAGTTACCCCAGAACTCGCCGAGTTGAGCAATGATTGAAGAATACATTTTGGGCAGAAGCTGACACGCCGGTGAGCTGGAGTAACTCGGCGTGCTGCAAGTTAAAACTCGACGAGTTGCGTCTATTTTTCGGGTTGTGTTTTTATTTCTTTTCTCTCTTATTTGTAACATATATAAGGGATGTTTTTAGGGTTTTATGATCTATCTTTCATCATTCAATTAAACTTAGAACCCTAGCTAGGTCTTGTTTTTCTTTGTATTCTAATTCCGGATTGATTAATCGAAAGAGTCTACTTGGAACTTTCACCTTTTGCGGATTATTGGTTCGTGTTTGTGAGTGAGTAATCCTATAGAGATTCACCTTCATACATTGTATCGCCGAAGCCGGAGTCCACCAATTCAATAACGAGTTTGGAATAAGCATTTCCTTTTCTCAATCTTCGTCTTTAATACATGTTGTGATCCGCTTAGATATTATATTTGATTGTATGCATCATTATTTCTTCCATACTTGTTAATCGAACTTGCAATTAAAGTTAGGGTTTTTGATTGTTTATCAGTTGATTTTCATGCACACGTGATTGATAGCTTCGTAAGCTTGATAATCTATTTGATTCATATCTGTTACGCGATCCATCCTGACAACTGAAAAATCGGGAGGACTGACAATTCTGCGAAACTTAAGCGTACTTAGTTTCTGAATTATAGAACTAGGCGGGCCATTCAGATCACCTTACCCTAGGAGCTTAAGATAGTAGGAATAACTATCCAGAACTTTGCATGATATTAATTTGATTGCTTTCTTGACTTTAATATTTGATTGTTTGTTAATTTAATAAGGTCCATTACCATTATCATTCATTAGTTGGTAGAACATCGATTAACTTTCTGTGAATTTAGAATCAAAGGATTGATTGATGATCGATCGTAGTTAGGAGTAGGAGTAGAATAACTTAGTTTAAATTTAGAATATTTTGAACCGCCTATAACACGCTTAAACCCTAGAATCGATTGCGCGTAGAAATAATTTTCTCTGTGGGATCGATACCTGGACTTAAATCAAGATTTATTACTTAACAACGACAGGGTACACTGCCCTATAGTTGAGTGTTTGACATTATTACTTATTATTGTTTAAATCTCTATCATGTTAAACGCGCATAAGTAATGCATGAGTATCATGGGAGTTTTTGTGAGTAAATGCTTAGACATACAGAATCATTATGTATGGATATATGAATTATGTGAGTAATGCATGAGCATATTGAATCATTATGTATGAATATGGGAATTATATGAATAATGCATGAGCATATTGAATCATCATATATGAACATGGGGATTATATGAGTAAATGCATAGGCATATTGAACCATCATGCATGGACATGTAAATTATGTAAGAATTGCATGAGCATATTGAATTATCATGTATGAACATGTGAATTATGTGAGTACTGTATGAGCATATTAAATTATCATGTATGGACAGGTGAATCATGTAAGGAATGCATGAGCATATTGAATTATCGTGTATGGACATATGAATTATTTAAATAATGCATAAACATATTAAATTATCATGTATATGTGAATCATATAAAGAATGCTTGTGTATATTGAATTATCATTTATGGATATGGGAATCATGTAAGTAACGCATGAGCATATTAAATTACCATGTACTGACATGTAAATAATGTAAGGAATGCATGAGCATATCGATTTATCATGTATGAACATGGGAATTATGTAAGGAATACATAAGCATACTTAATGGATCATGCATGTATTATGAAGAATGAACAGGTATACTTCAATGAACATGTACGAACACGTGTCTTATATATGAAGAATGCATGGGCATACTTTGAATATCATGTATGAACATATGTATTTTATATGAAGAATGCATGTGCATACTTTATTGATCATGGATGGAGGATGCATGGGAATGCCTTTGAATGTAATTTAAGTGAAACGTTCATGAGTGTATGTATGGATATGTAATTTATGTTGATTATGAATGAGCATACTTTTATGTAATTCATATGAAAAATGCATGGCATATTGTAATTCATGTGAAGAATGCATGGGTATACTTTGTGATAAATGAGCATACTTTTATGTGATTAGTTGTGAAAAATGCACAGTCATATTATAATTCATGTGAAGAATGCATGGACAAACTTTGTGATGAATGAGAATAATTTTGAATATCATATATGGACATGTAATTCATAGGGAGAAAGCATGTGCATAGATTTAAAAGGAATGCTTTATGCATGCATTGTGAGTGCTTTGCATGCATTTTACATATTTCTTAACTATGCATATATGTGTGTCCTAATGTGGGTTATATCGCACATGTTATTTCAAAGTTGATAAAAGGAGTACATAATGGTTGCATAAAAATGTGATTAGTAGGATATACAAGCATATGGAATATGTCTATAATGCACAATGGCTGCATAAAGACATGGTTAATATGACTTAAAGGTGCATGTGTATGAGTCATGATTCAAATTAGGGTCACACGGAAGTTTTTGGTCACCACACAAATAGGCATACACATGTAGCAAGCGAAACATTATTCCCAACTTTATAGCTCGATGCGGTCAAGTCAGTCTCTTTCCTAGGTGGGTTTAACGCACCTACTTCTACAAATACACAATTTTTGGTACCTTATGAGAAGTTTCTAATGTTGCTATATTTGGTCTTGGTCATAGGTAAAATAAAGGCTCTCATAGCTTTTATGTACTTCCCATAACTTGAAGTTACGGTATATACAAAGCCTATTAGTGGATCCCTCAATAGGCATCCTTATGGCCAAACTGTGGATCATAAGTGGCGCTTTCTCGGGATCACTGGGTAAAGAGGGTGGTCCTAAATGCAAGATCTAATAAAGCATAAATGTAAAAAAAATGTCTTAATTCAAATTCCAATTTCCAAACTTATATTCGATGACATCCAAAAACTTTTTAATTGGAAGTTTATGAAAACTTTAATTAAAAAGAAAAGTCCCCCGCGAAGTCACCAATATGAGCGGACAACAATTTATAATAATTTAGGAATGCTATGAAGCACACCGGGGCTATTAAAATATCCCACTGAAAATTCGATTTAAAAAGGTTCGATTGGAGTTGCCACCCAGATTAGCTCAACCAGAAAAATTAGTATAGCTGAACCAGATGAGGCCACTATAAAATAAAAGATAGAGATTCTAGACTCGGGATGAATCACTTACTAGTTCGAAAATTGGAATTAAAATATGCATTCAAATAGACCTAATTCATTTCAATTTAAACTGTGGCGCTCATGCGAGAAAGCAATAAATAAATAATAATAATCATAAGATTACAACCTTTGTACACCAAACTATCCTAGGGGATACAATTGATAAAAATATGGGAAGGGGGTACAAGTACCTAAAATACATAAAATATATATGCCATGACAATTTATAATATTTGGAAATTAAATAAATAAACACATCGTATGACCTAACTAAAAAATCTGCAAAACAGATAATAATTAATCACTCTCAAACATGACAACCCCAAAATCGGTTAACTTTGGAATTGTACTTTCATACAAGGTAGAAAGATGGCATAACAAATTTTAGATATAAAGAAAACGAGTTTGGCTCAAATTACATACATTACATGATCAGTGTGGGTAGGTTATCCTAAGATATATGAATATCTCGTTCATATAGTTCCTAAAAAATATCTTAAGTATTTACATATGAAGTAATATAAATGAAATCATAGACATGGAATGAATAAAATTAAATTGGAAGGGGAAAGAATTAAATAAATATGAAAAGAATAAAATTAAATTGGTAAGGGAAAGAATTCAATTATGGAATTTTGGAAAAATCAACAGAAGTGGTTTATTTGATTTAATAAAATACTTTTGGGATATTATGAAACAAATAGGTTAAAATCTCAAATTCCAAAAGGAGAAAACATAACAATGGAACATCCCTAATTAACTTTTATTGAATTATATTGAGATCCAATTTAAACTCTTGACTTTAGAAGCCAAAAGCGTAATCCCAAATTCAATATTTCAGTTAAAATCATTGAGAATAAATGTTAATAATTTTATTATACCATTTTCATCAAAGATACATCAAAATGTTATAATTAATCTTTAAATAATAAAATAAAACTTTTAATAATAAAATATTATTTTGATTGTAAATCAAATGAGAAGGGGTGAAGAAATAAGGAAAAGAAAATAAAAGCAAAGCACACAAAAGAAATAAATAAATTAAATGAGAGAGATTTTGGTTCTTCAGGATTACCTCGATAGAGCTATTCCAAATTCTTGAGAGCGGATCCTAGATTTCTTCGAGAATCCAAATGGCTTTGATAGCCGAAATAGTTTTTTTGGGTTTCTGAGAGTTTGTTTTTGTCTAAAACAGTCCCTTTTTCTACAGAATTTTCGTCCATTTGGACTGAAATAGGACTGCTAATTAAAGAAATCGGGGCAAAAAAGATAAGCTGGTTGGCTCAATTTTGATCCGGCTAGGTCAATTCTGGATAAGGCCAATAGATGGTCTTGAGTTTGTTAATACAGAATTCAATTCTTTTTTGTAGAGCTAAGGGTATAATGGGACAAGAAACAGTCCCTTATACCCCACAACATAATGGTTTGGCAGACATGTTCAATAGGACCTTGCTGGAAAGGGCTAGATGTATAATGCTTGAAGCCAAGTTGCAGAAGAGGTTTTGGGGACAAGCTGTTAACACGGCCACATACCTCATCAACTGAAGTCCATCTGCTGCTATAGGGTTCAAAACACTTGAAGAGATGTGGACTGGAGTACCGCCCAATCTACAATACTTGAAAGTGATGGGATGTGTGGCATTTGCAAATCAGAAGATGGACAAGTTAGATACAAGGGCTGTTAAATCTATGTTCATAGGCTATCAGGATGGAGTCAAAGGGTATAAATTGTGGACGAATGAGGGTGGAATGGAGGGAAGCTTTATCTGTAGGTATGTAAAGTTTAAAGAAGAAGAAATGTTCTTTAAAGACACTGACAAGACTTCTCTAAACACTGGGATCCATAATAGCCAGGTGGAGCTATTGTCCAAGTCTGATCCGGCTATATGAACCGGATGTACCTAATGAATCGGATATACCTGATGTACCAGATATACGTGATGCAAGTCAAGAAGAGCAGATACTTCCTAAAGAGATACGGTGAATCTTACTTACTTGCTAGAGACAAACCAAGAAGGCAGATCCCACCACCATCCAGGTTTGTCATTGATGAATCAAGAAATTTTTCTTTAACTACTGAAGGTTCTAATTTTGAGTATGAGCCGCAGAGCTACTCAAAATCCATAGCTAGCATTGAGAACGATCACTGGAAAGCTGCAATACAAGAAGAAATAGAGAGCTTGCTGAAGAATCAAACTTGGAGCTTGATTGACAAACCGGATGAGCAGAAGTTGGTTGGATGTAAATGGCTGTTTCAAAGGAAGGAAGGCATACCAGGAGTTGAGTATCCTAGACTCAAGGCGAGGCTGGCTGTAAAAGGGTATTCTCAAGTTGAAGGCATGGATTATAATGAGATTTTTTTCTCCTGTGGTAATGCATACCTCCATCAAAATACTTTTGTCATTAGTTACACACTTTGGTGTTGAGAATAAAGTGTGTCTACTATATAAGGCACGTAAAAAATGCTTTCCAACATGGAAATCTGAGTGAGAAGATTTACATGCCTCAACCAGAGGGATTTGTGGTGAATGGTGCTGAGGATAAAGTGTGTCTACTGCATAAGGCACTGTATAGGCTGAAACAGGCACCTAGGCAATGGTATTTGAAGTTTGATACTTTTATGATTAATAATGGCTTTGACGGAAACCATGAGGATAACTGTGTATACTCCAAATGGGTTTCAAAGGATGCGTGTGTTTTTCTTTTACTTTATATAAATGACATGTTGATTGCTTCTACTGATTAGAAAGAAGTTAGCAACATGAAGAAGCTGCTCAGCAGAGTGTTCGAAATGAAAGACTTGGGAGCTGCAAGCAAAATATTTAGGATAAAAAATCATAAGAGATAGGCAACAAGGTGTTATGTTCCTAACACAAGAAGATTACATATTGAAAATGTTGAAAATATTCAACATGGTGACATGTAAGCCTGTTGGGACTCCTATTGGGAGTCATTTCAAGTTGTCAAAACAACAATCACTATCGACAGTAGAAGACAGACAGAAAATGGCTATCATCCCTTATGTTAGCACAGTGGAAAGCATAATGTACGCAATGGTATGCACAAGATCGGGTCTGGCCTATCTCGAGTATGATTAGTCGATTTATGGCCGAACCGGGTATGGAACACTGGATTATAGTGAAATGGGTCTTGAGTATCTCAAGGGAACTCCTTCACATGGATTATTATACAAAAGATATAAGTATGCAGATTCAGCTGTCATCGAGGGATGTTGTGATGCCAATTATACAGCTGATTTAGACAACAGAAGATCAACTACCAGATCGGTGTTTAAGGTATTCGGTGACACGGTTGGCTGGAGAAAAAGTCAGCAATCAGTGGTAGCATTAAGTTTTACTGGTTCCGAATATATGGCAATTGTTGAAGCTACAAAGGAAGCGCTATATCTGAAGAGTTTGAGTTGTACGGGATTTAAGGTTAAAAAGGCTACTTTACACTGTGACAGTCAGAGTGCAGTGACTTTAACGAAGAATCATGTATTCCATGAACTAAACATATTGACATACGTTTTCACTTTGTACGAGAAGTAATTGGGAGGAATGAGTTGGTCATCAAGAAGATTAACACTGAAGACAACTATTCAGATGCTCTGACAAAAGAAGTAGACTCGGCTAAGCTAAGGAATTGTGCAAGCTTAGTTGGGGTTACCGAATTTCCAAGAGGATGAAGTTAAAGAAAAATTCTTTCACAGCAGCAAGATAGATTTGGTTTGATTCGGAATTTTGTCTAAGGAAGAGAATTGTGGAAGTTAGACAAATTAGTTAACTAGTTATAGGTGGTTAGCTAGTTATTAAATATAACTAATCAATCTTATTTGTAATTAACTAATAAACTATCAAAACCGAAGACAATTATCTCTCCATGTATATATATACTTGACGGGTTGAGCTGAAAAAATATATACAGAGAAATCAAGAGAGAAAAATAGAGAGATTAGAGTGAGAAAGAATTGAAAGAAGAAAATCTTTTATTTTGTAATCATGTATTGCTCTGAGGGAATTTTTTTTACTGGATATAAGATTTATCACAAATTTATACTAGGGTAAATCACTATGTATTTGCATTCTTTCTTTTCTTTTTATGCATGCTGTATATTTTGTTATCATACCGAATGTTGAATGTAAAGTTACCGGGTCTCATAGTAAAGAAGTCGAATCACCATTAGCAAACATACGGAGTTAAAATTACAAGTTGGACCGAATCACTATTTTTTAAAATAGTAGTCGGTTAGAATCGGATCACAAACACCGCATACCGAATCACAATATATATGGACGTCATCATATCAAATATACCGCTCTCTCATAAGATTCACTAAAAATTATTTTCTGTTTTGCAATCAATTAATGCATTGGAACAGTTATGGACAAAGATGAGGGATTAAAATGAGAATTTCAATGTGATGGTAAAATTGACAAAAAAACAAATAATAATAATAAAGCAGAGTTCTTCACGACAGGTAACATATTGAACAAAAAAGGCACCATCTCATTTTGTGTGTATTTTATTTATTTATTTTATTATTATTATTATTATTATTATCATTATTATTGTTATTATTAACCAAACCGTAATTCCGAGTTAAAGTATCTATATAATGGGATGCAACATAAAATTATACGACACCCATACTAATTTCTAAATCATAAATTTAGTACTGTAATTTTGATTGGATAGTTGAGATTTTTTTTTTTTTTTTTTTTTTACCAATGGATGTTGAGATTTTACAACATATTCTTTCAGTCTGAAATCAAACTTGAGTGAATCATAAATAATCCCAAACTGGAAAATGGCTAAAAAAAGATAATTCTATCAATCTCTACAAATAATAGCAAAAACAGAATTAAAAGTATATATTATAGAGAATAAAAAAAAATATCTAAGAATTTTTTTGGGGGCCAAAAGTTAATGAATAATTAGTAGATAAGTGAAGTACACTAACAATTGTTCGGAGAAATTTTACTCTACTCCTTGTGCAAATCCCAGGTGTTATTCTCATCCAATTATAAATTGACAGCTCATTAAAAATTTACAAATCATTACCACCTCATCACTCATTAATCATACAACTAAAACCCTAATTTAATTAAATATTATTCTATTGTTTTACTTTTTGTCCCACAGCAGCACCTTTCTTCTTCCTTCATCGACGCATATACACCTTCATCTAATCTCTCTCGGCGGACGGCGACTGCGAACTGAGAACAGTGACTGCAACTGCAACGGCGATCGGAGACTGCAAACAGCGAACGGCGAATGGCGAACGTGACTGCAAAAGGGTGAACGGCGACTGTGACTGCGAACGGTGAACGACGACTGTGAATGCGTAGATGAAGGAAGAAGGAAGTGCTGTTGTGGGACAAAAAGTAAAACTAGAATAATATTTAATTAAATTAGTGTTTTAGTTGTATGATTAATGAGTGATGAGGTGGCAATGATATGTAAAATTTGAATGAGTTGTCAATTTATAATTGGATGAGAGTAACACCTGGGATTGTATCAGGAGTAAAGTAAATTTTCTCGTTAGCAAGCAACTAAATTTTTTGAAGAGTTTCAACTACAAGAAATTCTTCTATGGATCGGGTGCACGTGCACTCACAACGTGACACACAAAGGGTCACAAGTGGACGCATGTCATACTTTCAGTGGTAGAGCGCAAGAATTTCTCCTCAACTGCTATGCCTTCTTTCAATAGTGGACAGCAGCTTGAAGGCAGCCAGATCAATTAAAAGGATGGTTGAGAAAAAAGGTAGTTAAGTGAAGAAAAAGAGAAAAAAAGGAAATAGAAACAGAACCTACGAGGAAGACGAGGGCAAGTGAAGAAGCAGCTGTTCTCAAAACCTCGTAACTTCGAAACATCAAAACATTATTGTCATATAATTTTTTGTATTTTTCAAAATCATGGTCCCCTCCATACTTGACATAGTTCCATCCATTTTTCTTCATTCTTGAATTACTATTATATTTCTCCAATCTTCCCTTCATCTTCACTACTTCCATTCTCTCTCTTAAAGCTCCCATGTTTGCATCCACAATATTTGCTGATGCTCCTGCTACAGGCGCTCATAAACTTAATTAT
>CAOJCR013407720.1:0-15274 GCA_948330485.1 Euphorbia neoarborescens | reverse complement strand
TATAATAGCTTTTAATGTGATTCCAATTCGTGTGGTTTTCGAAGACATAGGGCTACAATTCGTTCTCCTATGGTTCTGCCAAATTGTGTGCATATGCTATTCTAAATTTCAGTCGAAATTAGGATAGAATGTTGTCCACTGCAGTTTTAGTTTTCTGGATAGGTTCGGTTAGACCTTGTATAACTTTTTCTACCGAACTCGGATTTGCAAAATTATTGTTTCTGTTTAATCTTAACATGTTAAAGTATGTCTCTGAATTTTTTTGTAATTTTTACAACACTGTAACTATTTTTATATGAATTTTGAATTTCGGATCAGATTCTGCTAATTTTTTATTTTCATGTGTTTGAATTTTAGCTTTATTTTGTTATGAACCTTATGGATTATCAATGAATTTTTGTTTTTGATGTATTCAAGAATGATTTGTACTGGTTTAAAGTGAATTTTCATGTGTCGGTTATTAGAAGAACTTTGAGAATTTATTTGTTTTGAGTTAAATATGTAGAGTACTATAATATATATTTCCTTAGAAATTGTTTTTAAGTTTTTGTATATATGTAAGATTTGGTATGAAGAAGTTGATTATTATTGGTTTTGAGTTGAGATTGAATTTTTAAGGGGTGAGACCATAGTGGCTCCCAAAGTTGTGATTTGACAGTATTTGAGATTTGAATTATGAGGTAAGACCATAGTGGCACCCTAGTGATAGTTTTGGTTTTGAATTTGCTAAGTGTTATTGTGTTGTATCTGGAAATTGTTGGACTCCTTTCCGATAATTGGTCAGCAACCCCTCACATTTAGCAATTGACTGCGGTATTTTCTTTTGCCAATGTGAGTGTGGAGCCCTTGTTACATTTATGCTCATTAGGCAGGGGACTGCGGTATTTTCCTCTGAAAATGGGTTCATCTTATTTTGTCGTTCTAAATGAATAGGGGAATGCGGTATTTTCCTCTATCTTTGAGAGAGTTGGCCAATCTTAGACATTTGATATATTGTTATTATTTGGGTAAGTCCATAGTGGCACCATTGGGCAGAGGGGACTGCAGGTTTTTTTTTTCCTAGCGTCTATTCCAGTGCAATATAATAATACTAAGCTTTGTGTTTTGATATTTTTTATATGTATTAAGTTTTACTTATTTATTTTATGGATTTTATGGTCATTATTTTTGGATATCACTTTCTTTTTCGTTATTGAATTTTGATATTTAATTTCCATCATATTTATACGATTTTCTAAGATTATTTTATTTCATTTTCATGTGAGTTTCCAAATTCATAATTTAATATTTGACCTTGTATGCCATATTTGATTTTAAGACTTGAGCATGGTTTTTGTGAGTTACTTGCCACTCAGTGGCAACTATTTTTTAGACCTTGCAGGGGATGCATGATTGCTGTTCGGGACTTGCTATGGGGTTCAAGTGAAGAGTGAAATTAAGGCTCTATGTTTAGTTTAGAAAGGATCTTAGTTCGGACATTAATTTTTTATTTTGGTTTTGGAGTTGTTCTGCTCCGTTTTGAATGATGTCACATTGTTTCTGCCAATACATGTTTGAAAGTTGGGTCATTACATTGATGATGCATGATATGGCATTGTGCGTGACATGGCAACATGTATGATGTGGCAAAATATGTGTTGATGATGCATGACATGGCATTGTGTATGACATGGCTTTATGTATCATATGTAACATGGCATTGTGCGATGATACACGATGGACAAACCGTGATGTGCAGATAGACTCTAAAATGCAGCATAGGCTCTAAGTTAGACTAGTGATACGGGTTATACATGTAATATGTACTAAAGTACCTATATGCATAACTATGAAGATGGGTGATCATGCGGCATTGATCATATGGAAATGAGACCTAAGTCTAAACAAGTGCATAATATTATATATGTAAATATAAACACAAAGAAGAAGAATCAAATAGCATGCGAGAGCGGACCTATGTTTCAACGTAGGTCAGTGAGTCTCTACTATTGCTAGGAGGAGTTTCTTTTCCATCGATGTAGACATGGCAAAGGCTGAGCTAACAGATTAATTTTATGTTTTGGAAACCCATGGGAAATTGCTAAGGTTTCTATATACAGGAAGTCAAAGTTCGGATAGAAAAGGAGGGTCCCATAGAAAACTATACCATCTTTCTCTCCCCAAATAGGTTTGAATGAGAATGATAAAGGTACGAGGCTAACGGTGGCTTCCCAATAGGTACACTTATGAGCTAGTGATCATAAGCGTACTTTTTGAGAGGAGCCAGGGTAGGTATGGTGGTCCTAGAGTGGTGCGTGCAATGGGTGTGTCTACTGCAATTCAAAGACATAAAAAAAACAAATCCATGAAAATGGATATGCAAATATCTTTTAAAAGAGTCTTTCAATGGCTTGCAAAAATTCCTTTCAAAGTTTTAAAGTTTGAAAACTTTTTGTAAAAAGTTTGAAAAGAAAAGTTCCTAGCAGAGTTGCCACTGTGAGCAGACGACAATTTTCGAAAAGAAATCTTTAATTCGAAAAAATTTTAAAGTTTTAAAAACGGGTCTCAAAAATATTCGAAAAAAGGATGTGATTAATGAAAACAAAGAAAGATTTCCTAAGCGGATGAGATAATCCTTTCCAAAACACCTTTTGCCTTGGGAGCAATCCTAAGGTTTTCGGAGGAATGAATTCTCAAACGAAATACGCATGTGAGTGCGAGCTTAGGAGTTTTATGTAAAAATATGAATGTAAGATTTGATTTTAGAAAAGAATTGTGGGAAAACCCAAAAACAATTCCTTAAGCAATGAAGGTTTATTCCATTAGGAACACTTTCGCCTTATAAGTGAGATAAAGTTTTCTTGGAGGAATCCCTTAATTAGAAACGCGTGTCAACGCGGCCTTTAGGATTTTTACTTTGAAAAACAAATTTTAAATATGAAAGATTTTAAAAGAAATTCAAACTCGAATCTCTAAAAACAATATTTGGAGTCGCCACCCGGTTCCAAGCTCTATCGGGAATTAATTCACGGTATTCCTCGGATCCGAAGCTCGTATCAAAAACTGTGATCCAGAGATCGGGTCCGGACAAGACATATGCTCATCCTTTTTTAAAAGACATTTTAAGAAAATCGACAATACTTAAAAACGAAGCATTTTATTTGAAAACCACCTAAGATTGATTTTAATTTTGAATTTAATATGCACGGCACATAAAAGCGATAAGGAAAGCGGTAAAATATACACGTATTTACAAATCATTCAAACAAGCTATACTACGGGGCATTTATCAAATAGGGATAGGGGATACATCCATACATACATGCGTAATTAAACTTAATTTGCACATATTGCACACCGTCATACTTGAAATGGATATGTATTAAGAATGAGGAGATACGATAGATTGGGGTCATTTATTTGGGGGACCATTTACTCCAACTCGATTAGTCGGACCAAATGGTTTGGGGCGAAAGATGGTTTCGTGACGGCCCGAAAATACTTTTTTGTCATTTTCGGATGGGCATTTGTGGTGATTATTATAGAAATACTTTTGGCTCAATTTTAGTTATGGACATGCAATTTTTATGAGATGGATATCCAACGATTACTCCACTTCCTTGGATGGTGTTAGCAGTCCTATTGCCGACATTACTCGGGTCTCTAGATACAAATGCGTATTTACGGAAATTAAAATCTAGGTCCGCACATGCAAAAATAATTTTAAACACATGTATATTCAACCAAAATATTCACCCAAATATATAATTGCAACAAATAATATGATTCAAAATAAATATTGACAACAAATAAATGCATGAAGGAAATTAATTTTAATTAAATATTTTGGAAGTAAAGATTTATTTATTTTTTTCTGTAAAAAATTGATAAATGAGATAAATGGTACATAAAAAAAATTATAGTGAAATAACAAAATAACTTATGTAATTTTTAAATTTAAAATATCACCAAAATAAAATCATTTGACGCATGTAAATTGATAAAAAAAGTTAACATTGAATAAAACAAGAAACAAGCTTAAAAAAGGATTTTTCAGCTTTAGTGCTGGATTTAGCTACGAACAGAAGTTTGTCGCTAAACCTAAAAGAAAAGCTGCTGATTTAAGGGGATTTAGTGACGGAAAAATTTCGTCGTTTAATCCATCGTCTAGGCAACACTTTTCTTTCTTTTTTTCAGACTGTTTGTTCTCCTTTTTTTCTTTTTATTATTATTTTTAATATCAGAAAATTAAATGGAAGAGCGGAAATATCTTGGGCGGTTCGGATTTCAAATTTTAATGCTTTTTATGACTGTGAGATTATTTTTTTAGCTAAGTTAACTTTATTTTGTTTAAAGTCCGTAAAGTTCATTCGGTATTCGATCCATTAGTTCGGTTTGGGTCTAACAATCCGGTTTGTCCAAAGGAAATTTTCAATAGCAAAGGTAGGCTTTTAAAAGGTCCAAAAGATATCCAAAGTTAATATTTATCCATTTTTACTGAAATGTTTCCGCGTTTTCGCTCAATAATTCGATTTTTTTCTTAAACACTCTTACTGACCAAAACGTGTGAAATAACATAAAAAATGCAAAGGGGAATCATTAACTTAACAAAAGTAAAGAAACAAGGTTTTGAGGCTCAGATTTTTACCTTCCCGCCGAGTATCCACAAGTTAGTTGTTTGAGAGTCCAAGCTTGCTCTGGTATTTTCTGCCGAGATTCAAACACCCGAACCAAATGTTTCTTTAAAAGTTTGAGTTGATGTGAATGAGAAAAGCTCCACAATAAGAACATTTATGGTTTAAATCTCTTGTCTTGGAGTTCTTTGAGATTTTAGAAGGAGGGGATAAAGTAAGACACAGAAGTTGCATTCGGGACTCCATTGGTTTAATTATAGTTGCAACATCGATTTTACTCAGTGGAAGCGGAGACCCTTTCTTAGAGGAAGCCATGAGTTGTAGAGAGGTGCTTAACTAGCTGAAGGAATTGGAGTTGGATAACATAGTTGTGGAGTTAGATGCATTAAATGTAGTTCATGCTTTGAATAATTCAGTTGTCCGTAGGGCTCCTTATGGAGTTGTAGTTGAAGATTGTCGCCTGTTGTTAGTCACTTTCTCAGCTATTAGGGTCAATTTTGTTTTTCGTAATGTGAATCAGGAAGCTCACTTCTTAGCTAGGGCTTCAGATTCTTCGAAAGGTAAGGGGACTTGGATTCATACTTGTCCACCTTTGATTAGGGTTGTAATTGGTGCTATTTGAGATTGACGACTTTCATTTAGTAAAAAAAAGGCTAAGGGTGATGATAATAATGAAATTCATAGTATGTAAATGGATAAAGAAATTAATAAATTTCTTATTATACAGTAGTAATAATTTACCAAAAATTATTTAAAAATTTAATAAAAATAAATAAATCAATAAAATGTCATCGTTATGTCTCTAAAATTGACATTAAAAAAATTTTGGATTTCTAAATTTTGAAATTGACTACTCTAGTCCCCTAAGATCAGATAATTGGTTCTCTTTAGTCTCAAAATCATAAAAAAAAGCTAAGTACATAATTAGATTTCTAAAATTGACATGAAAAATCTCTTAGCTCCCTGAACTTTGGAAAGCTATTTTAGTCCCTCAAATTGACATAAATAACCCTTTGTAGTTTATCAATCTTACAAAAAGGAAAAATATATGGACGTTGGAAGCGCAGACGACCTTGTTTCCCATTTTTAAATAGATGTTAGGATAAAAAAAAAGGCAAATGGGCTCGAAATGTGTTATATTAATCCATTTTGAATTGAAATCTGCTTTCTTTGTACCTCTTGCCTAAGAAGCGATCAAAAGACTTAGAGCGAAGATTAACGCCTAAGTCCTTTGATTTTCTTAGGAAATATGTACAAAATTATTTTATGAAAATAAACTTTATAAAACAAAGTTTAAGAGATTCGAGCATGAATCTTTCCCAAAAATAACAGGAGTCGCCACATAATTTTAAGCTCTACCGAAAATTTAAACACAGTGTCTCAAAATCCGATAAGAATCCTATACAATTTTTAGATATTCGGATTCATATGAGAACTTATTAATATCTTTTTTTAACTTAAAACGTGACCTAAGGCCTAGATTTTCTATTCTTTAAATTTTTAGTAATCGCATATGCATAATAAAACAGTAAATAAACACACATTTACAAACATTCACATAAACTATTATAATGGAAATGCATTTGGTAAAAATTGGGGAAGGGTACAAGTGCCTAGTTTATACGGGAATCTAAAAAATAAGACAAAAATTTAAATATCTCTAATCATATATCTACTTAGTCAACTACCCTCCACCCACAAAGACATAGAAAAAAATACTTTTGATTATTGAAAACAAAATATTCTTAACTATATTCTTTAATTATATTTATTCACATTAAAATAATTTTGTTTGAGAATTATTCACAGTTTTAAAAATTATATATAGTTAGAGTAACAAATTATCTAATTAATACAGTTTTTTTGTTACAGTTAATCTATCTAACTAACTAATATATTATACAATATAGTAATATATACTATATAACAATGGTACATATACAATACATAATATATATTAACTTGTAAATTTATTTTTTTAATTACAGTTATTTGTATTAAAATAATATTATTAAAAATTTAATTATATTTTAAAAAATATATCTCCATAAATATATTTAGGAAACTTCTCAATTACATTGAAAGAGTATTTTTAAGATTTACTTAAAAAAAATTAAAGAAAATTATAATATCTAAAAAAAAGCATTAAGTGGATATATATTATTTAGGGACAGTTATGTTACAGGATTGATGCTTGAGACAAAGTCCCACATTGGTTGTATGGACAACCAATGAATAGTTTATATGGCAAGTTGGCTCTCCCACCTATTGGACTAGTCTTTTGGGTAAGCTCTCCCATATGCCACATAATAATTGGTATCAGAGCCAACCTCGAAGTGGTGGCCTATGGAGTAGTAGCTTGGAGGAAGTCAGCCATGACCAATGTGGCCGTGACCAACGAGGACATTGGTCCTTATGGGGGCGGAGAATGTTATAGGATTGATGCCTAGGACAAAGTACCACATTGGTTGTATGGGAAATCAATGAATAGTTTATATGGCAAGTGGGCTCTCCCACCTATTGGACTAGTCTTTTGGGTGAGCTCTCCCATTTGTCGCATAACAATTGGTATCAAAGCCAACCTCGGAGTGGTGGCCTGGAGGAAGCCAGACATGACCAATATAGCCGTGACCAACGAGGACGTTGGTCCTTATGAGGGGACGAATGTTACAGGATTGATGCTTGGGACAAAGTCTCATATTGGTTGTATGGGAATGAATAGTTTATATGGCAAGTGGGCTCTCCCACTTATTAGACTAGTCTTTTCGGTGAGCTCTCCTATTTGCAATATAACAAGATACACATGAGCTAACTCCTATATCCCTACAATATGAGTTTTTTTTATCTACTCAATTAACTCTCCCTTATGTAACAAAAAAAAAAATTTAACTCTCCCTCACTTAATCATTTTTATTTTTCATTTTTTCTTTAATCAATCAATCAATTTGTTTATTATCTAATGCACACAACTATCACTCCATCAAACTACCAATTTTTTTTTAATTTTATGGTTTTTGTAATCAAAAGAAGCATCACTCTCTCAATTATTGCCCTCTATTTTTATCGAATTTGCATGCCTTAGGTTTCAATTTAAGTTTACCCTTGCATAACTCTAATAGACTCCCAAACTTCAGTCCCCATTTCTCTAATTCCATGACTAAAGTAGAGGAAAGGAAAAAAATAAAGTAGTAGATGAGGGGTCAAAGAAGAAAAGGAGCAGAAAGCATAATGGAAGCGGAGTAGATAAGAATAATGCAATGAATAATTGGCCGAAAAGGAAAGATTTGGCTAGGAGATAGAGGATGTTAAAAGGTGGGAAAAAGTTAAAAATCGGAGAGGAATTATGAGTTCAGAGTTATTTGAGTCTTTGGGGTTATGTGAGCCTACTCTTAAAGCTGTACAAAAGGTGGGATTCCAGTTCTGTGGGGTTCTGTAATACAAAATATTGTTATTGGAAGTCAAGAACTTGAATCCCACCTCTTATATAGTGCCTAGTGCTAAGAGATTTATTCTTCTCTACTTCCTTTTGAAGAGGAATTTATCAAAGAATGTTATGGTATTCTTCTCATCATGTAACTCAGTGAAGTTTCATTCCGAATTTCTTCGACATATTTAGAAAGACTGCCCTGATATCCATGGAAAACAGAAGCAGCAGAAGCGGACCTCTACCTTTTTTTACTTCTGCAAAATGGAGAAAGGAATCTTCCTGTGTACAGATGTTGCTGCTCATGGACTTAATATTCCTGCTGTCGTATATATCTTTCTTAAAGAGGGAAATATGAGAACATTTTCTTGCTTTGAAATTGAACTACAGACAAATTGTTGGGTTTTTTTTATTGGAGCGGAAATTATGGATCAGAAACACATAAAGGAATTCTGCAGAAGCAGTACCCTTGGTACACTTCATTAAACAAATATAGATGGCTATTTATAGGCTTACAAAATAAGAAAATCATATAAAATCATAACCACTAGGTAATTATTTAAATTCAAATATGATATCTAAGATTCTATTCTAGGGACTAAATCAAAACTAATTTATTTTATTTCAAAAGCAAATATCTAGCACTCCTCCTTGCTTTAGAAATTGGTTGTAAGGCATAGTCACGGTTTATGGGTTATGGGTAGTGGGTGACACGCGTTTGGCAGGGGTTGAAAAACAACTACCAAACCGTTTACTAAAGGGCAGTGTACTCTATCGTTGTTGAGTTATAATATATGGTTAAGTCTAGGTGTCAATCCACAGGAAAGCACCGACAAGCACCAAACTACTAAGTGTCCTAACGTGTTTGAGCGAAATCAAAAGAGTGAATAAAGGGATGAAAAGTAAATTGCTGAAAATAAAACCTAAATTAACATATACAATGATCAATCTCCTATCATGATTTGCATCGACTTCAACTATTATCTTAAGACAGTTTAAAGTGACTTCTGAATATTAATACGGGGATGGCACTTCAAGAAGAATAATTAACCGATAAACTAGGCCTCACATGTAAACCCTAATTTATACAAATATGAGGTCGACTATAGCGTATCCACAGATCGCGGTTCAGCTAGTTCATTAAAGCCATTTTTTAGAGGTGAACTAGTTTTAGAGACTCAGAAACTACTAACCTGTAAGTTTCACAGAATTGTCAGTTCCAATGATTTCCAAGGTTTTAATCTAGGTAAGGTCAAGTATATGAGTCTGACTAAGAGATACGGATCTCACGAGACTACAATCGCTACACAAAGCATGTAATTAAAATCATAAGCAAAAACCCTAGTCCTCAATTAAAAACCTTACAAGAAGATATAGAAAGAAATAATGAAAATTCAATCAACCAAGCTTGGTGAAGAAACCCTAATTTGCTAATAAAGAGAACAAGGAGAAACTTAAACCAATTAATCGCAAATCGTTTTCAAAATTAGACTTGTGTTGATGATCAAAGGTATAGGAAATCCAATCTGAAGATGAACAATCGTAAGCGGCAAAGTCGCGTAAATATAGTAAACAAATCCTTTACATAGATAGCAAATCGGCATACAAAACCTCTCGTCGAGTTATATGCTCTAAGAGAATTCCGAGTTGTCGAAAGATAAAACCCTAATTGACATTCTAAAGCCCTATTTATATATTTCTATTCAAAATAAAATAATCCCCAACAATTAGGGCTGGAAGGAAAAAGAAAATACAAAAAAATAAGTTAAAAATCACAATATTCCCACAAAACCCGACTGGTACTCGTCGAGTACATTGGGTACTCGTCGAGTGCCAGCAGCAAATATAGGCTAGTCGACGTGTAGGTTGTTGAGTAACTGTTCTGCCATTTTCTGTCTATTGTACTCGATGAGTATAATGAGGTACATGACGAGTACATTCCAATTTCTGGACAGCATCTTTGTTCCACTTTCATCTTGCCATAACTTCTTTATCCGAACTCTAATTTTGTTGATCTTGGACCCGTTGGAAAGCTTGTAGCATGAACTCCATCTTTTCTTTTAATGCCCACTCCGAAATCCGCCTCTAACGTCTTCAAAAACTGGTCCAAATATCTGAACTTCTTTTCGCTCATAGTCGGACTCCAATCCCGTTACCTTCTTAAAAATCAACTTGGGTATACACCCCTGCATTTCCAAACTCAGAAAAAAAATCAAACTAACCAAGTCCTCGATTTCACAACCTCGGACTGATAAGAATAACTAAATTAAAGACAAAAAACACCAAAATGCTAACAAAACTATAAATAACAAAAATGCATGAAACATAACACATAAATGCCAAACAGGGTCAAATTATCAATCCACAGAGGTCCATAAAAGCCTAGAATATAAGGTTGAAACCGAACTTATCAACTACCCTATACTTAGAACTTTGCTTGTCCTCAAGCAAAACAACCTAAAACTTGGAACCAAGAAACTAGTTTTCTCCTGAAAACCCTTCTAGGATTTAACTATGCCAGTTCACCAATTCAAAACATGCAAAAGCAATCTGAACAATAACGATAATCGTCTACAGACATCAAATATAAGTGCTATTGTTCTATATGCCCAAAGTCAATCAAATGAATAGGAATAGTGAGAGTTTATGCAGCTAATGAATACACCTCACAGATTTCACTCAATATGCTCAAAGATGTCAAGATGATATAGAAACACACAAGTCAAGATAAAGCACGCATCACACAGCGAACTCATAGTAATCTCGGTACAGTTGTTGACAAAAAGGAGTAAAATTGGAGAACCTAGTGGGCTTGTAGCATTCTGAAGGTAAAGGTAGGGTGTGATGGAAGTCTTTTAGGCTTACAACTCCCTTATTTATACTGAACACAGAAACTAGCAATTTATGGGTATATAGAACTAGATGGAATTACGTCACTTTTTTCGAATAACATAAAAAACAAGCAACTGTATTTCGCAAACTATGATAGAAAAGAATCATGGCAAGGAAAGCACATCATAAGAACGTACGATTATTGATAAGAACAATCCGGGTGTAAGAATGGAGATGTCCAAATTAGAATAGATCACAGAGAATAACATCAGGGAGTTAGTTCCTTTAAAACATTTTGGAACAGATTCATGAATGAAATAACAATATTCCCGAAAAGATGTTTATAAATCAACCACTAGGAACCCACCCCACACTTATTTCAGACTGAGTTGCTAGTTAAACACAGAATAATACTTTTTTTAGTGAACAATTCCCTTGTTAGAAAATAAAAGTGACACCCCAGAATAACTAAAAGATGAAGGGCGAAAACAGTATTCAATATAAAATAAAGGAGAGGATTGGTACAAGGGGAATCAAAGTGAAGGAAATTTGGCTTGTAGCTTTAAGGCGTTAGCCTTGTAATGTGGCTTTTCAAAGAACAAGCTCAAGCTCAAATAGGGTTCTAAAGGGTTGGTTAGTACGTTGGGTTCAAAACGGAGTTAAAGTGGAAAGAAGTGTGATGAAAGCGTGTGCGAACGTGTGGCAAATCCAAAGGGTCTTTACATATTAAGCTCTACTTATGTCAAGTGTAAGACTATACAAAGTTCTGTGATCTAGCATGCAATGTTCTGACTATCTATCAGAAAAAATACTAGAACCGCAATGAAAACGGTCCATTTGGCTCAAAAAATTCTCAATTTAAGTGAGAAAGAGTTATAGTGTGCTTTACTCTTTTGTTGTTCCTAATGACTATTTCAATTCAAGCATGGAAACAACAGTAAATGATCGAACCACTGTAGATAAATACCCTTATTGGTTTCATGCAAAGACATTATTTAGAAATAGCTGACAGGAAAAAATAGGTTAATTCCCAACATACTTAGTTCAAAGTTCCAGAATTTCTACCTTAGAACAAACAACGAAGTTCAATTTTGGGATAGCTAGACAGTCATGAAGCCCCCACATCAGAATAATTTTCTACCAATTCAGCATTCAATATAAAAATGTACACATGTCAACAACCACATGGAAAATCACAATCAAATCACAAAACAAAACATAGCATGCTAGCAGAACTAAAATAGAAACAAAAACAAATCGCATGTGATTCCACTCTACACTTAGATGGAACTTAGTCCCAAAAGTGCAACAGAAGAAGTACAAAATAAGTGCGGAGGGTTTAAAATGGAAGAGAGCCTCACTGGTGATCCTTCAAGGGAAGGGGGAAGGGAGGCAGTGGATATGGTGATGGTGGATAGCCCTACCTGTTGCTCATAGCAGTACCGAGTAGCAAACGCCTCTAAGTGGTAGAGGTGAGAATCAATTGTCTGCCTCTATTGATCCTGACATATCTCTATCTACTCTAAGCCCTAAATTACCTCACATGTGCGGTCCACCCGAGTATGCTCCTCCGATAGGGCTAGTGTATCAGTGGCATCCATATTTGTGTCTTCCTTTGACTCCTCAGTAGGCTCCATCGATCTTGCCCCTGCTTTCTTCTCCTGATCCATGGGCACTTGCAACACTAGTTGGTCACTATCCATCCCCTTTATGGTCAACCTCAAAGGGGAAATGCCCTATATGTGAACACAATAATTTGTACCATGTAGGCACTTGGCAAATATGGCAACCCACTGACCTTAAGGGAGACCACTACTAGCATATTTCCCTCTAGCTGTGAGAATGTACATCATAAACATCCTGAGATTGAGCGATTATCCCTGTGTGGCGAAGAATAACACGTGGAGATCAGTACTACTCACTCGATTGGCCTCAGGTTTCCCTTGCATATTCCAGCAAGAGAATCTGTGCAATATGCGGAGAGGCTTACTCCTAATTTCTGCCATTTTGGCAGTTTGGCTATTATAAAACTCTTGCCCTATGAGCTCACGCCATTTGTTTTTTTCAATATCCTTAGGCCATTCTACCCATGCCTCACCTTGACTACCTAATAAATTATTCAATTGTGCTATATTCCAGGTATATGGTGTACCAAACAGTCGAAAAGTCGTGGTAGCATTTTCAGGTTCATTTGATTCGAGTTTTACAGTTAAATAAAACTCATGTACTAATACCGAGTACACTAGTTCTGTATGCCAAGTAAAATCTTCCCATCCCAAAACACACAAATATGTGTTAATGTCATCATATTCTCTGGTTGCCTGGAGTATTTCCATACCAAAGAGTTTAAATGGGATGATATTATACATACGGACATTCTCATTACCTCTGATTTCTACCACCCGTAGTAAGGGAAATGGACATATGGTGGCTCGGGAGTGTGCGGTGAGTGATCCCATGTAGGGGTTTTGAGGTGCTTCTGTTGGCTCCTCGAAAAGGTTTATCAAAGGCCCCTTTCCTTTGCTTGCCATATGCTTCATCCTAGAAGAGAAGAGTAATTAAAAATAATGCAAAAAGAGAAAGAAGAAAAAGTAAATAAGGAAAACAAAAGTGGATTCCATATGCAGTATAAGGAGGAAATATAATTCTAGTGCGGAGCCAAAACATAGTATAGGTAGTCTATGTGATTATAAATGTGACATGCCAAGTGTTTCCATAAGTAAATACAAATTACCAAGATGCATTACCTCCTTACAAGTGCTATAAATGGGTGTCATAGTGCATACAAGAGGAATAATCTGCTGCCAGATTGACTTTGATGTATATGCTTTACAAAATCATTCATTCATTAGACAAATCAAAGCCCAACTGAATCCAGGAACTTATACCCACTAAGTAGCAGTATAAACGGCAGAAAATAGTGCATTCATGTACTTTCCCATTATCCCAAATAAATGGTATGAACAATTGAGTATATTCACCAAGCAATAACAACCGTAGCACATGACTAATCGACAATCCTTCATACATACACAGCATCAGAAGGGGAAGTACACTAATGGCAGTTGCCTTAAGAAAGAAAGGAATTAGAAAATCAAACTCTCTTTTCAAAACCAAATTATACTCTAATCATGCAATTCAGAATTTAAATCAACTTCATGTATTTAGGATTCCTGATACTATGTGCAAAGCACATGTATTTATCATGGATACTTAGTGAATTTATTGCATAATCTTTATATTTGATGGTATTTTGTGCTAGATTGTTTCTTTTTGCAGGGAATTGAACTCAAGGGTACTAAATTGACCTTAGGAAAGAATGTGTGCAATTGGTACGAATTATGAAGCAAAAATGCAAATTTTGAGGTGCCCACAAACAAAAGGTTGTCGTGATCGCGACATCTCTGGGTCGTGATCGCGACCTTATGACACAAGGGAGAAGAGGCATGAAAGATGATGTCGCGATCGCAAGCAAATATGTGCCGATCACGACCAAGGCAAAATTTTGTGGTTTGGAGTCCATAGGTCATCGCGAGCATGAGCAAGCCTGTCGTGAACGCGACAAAGGGAAATTCAAAAACTTTGGAGTCCAAAAGGTTGTCCCGACTGAGAGCAAGCCTGTCGCGATCGCGACATAGGCAGTTATGGTAGTTTCTTCAACGGTTAGTTTTTGAAAATAACGAGGCAACAACCATTTAAACCTGTCCTAATCCTCTCTAGACCAATAAAAACACCCCTTATCACTCCTCAACCAATGATAACACTCCCTAAACCCTATATAAACTCCTTTAACCCACAAATCAAAAGAATCCATCATTCCTTTACATTTTTCAAAGAACATAAAGATGGAAGAAGAACAGCCATTTTTGCAAGAAGATAGGCATGATTCTCAAGTAAGAAGGAGCACTCTACATCTTCGAAGGGTTCTTTGTTCTTACTAGGGAGATACAACTCCATTAGAGAGTTGTATCAATCCTTTTTCTTCTCCTTTTCATTTGTTATTCATGTTTTTTACTTAGAGTTAATCACACTCTATTGTATGTTGATTTTATCTTGTTGGAATTGCTGGAATCTAGTGACAAGTTCTAGGGTTTATATAAGTTTAAATTGACAACTTGAATGTGTATCAACTTGATGAATTCCGATGAATGAAGTTCTATTTATGAATTCTTAATCTCACAGTCTATATTTATGATATTGCTGGAATTTTACTTGATGTTCTTGTAGATTTCTTTAGTTAAAATCCTTGTTTGAGTACTAAATGCATAGAGTGAGTTAATCATACCATTTGTGTATGGATTTGGACTGAGTATTGATGTTTTATTGCACATTAAATCATTAATATTATGCATGTTGGTTAAATGCAGTAATTTGGATTGATATTGAATGTATTATAATAATCAAA
>CAOJCR013406771.1:0-13837 GCA_948330485.1 Euphorbia neoarborescens | reverse complement strand
ACCCGCATCCTTGATTACCTCATAATCAACCGATGCACAAGTTTATTGTTCTATTCATTCTCATGACCTAGAACAAACCTGGGACCTAAAGGTTTATGATTAACAATCAATGGATTCTCTATTTATTATTCAGCACAAGATATAATCAAATAGATTAACACCTTTATTTCATAACACCAAATGTATATTAATACAAAGTAAACTACTGAATGTATAATATTAAAAAGAGTCTATGCCTACGGACTAGGGCATACCAACAAAACTTGCGTGGAATACATATCCCTTCTTTCTTTTCAATGTCAGTCGTGTTAAGTTCATCAATAATGATGATGTACATTTGAATATGGTGACTTGTTGATATCATATGTAAGAACAAAATTATTTGTTTAAAACATGTATTCACAGCGAGGAAATTGCATTATATTTTTTGTAAATCACATTACACTCTAAAGAAAATGTATTGGACACACGTAAATTGGAGACATTCTTATTCATTTATCTTAAGATTGGGGGAAAATACCATCCGATTATTTCTACTATCATCTACGAGAGGCAACTCATTCGTGGTATAGCACAATTTTGTTCCTAATCCAAGATAATTAGTGCCATTTACACAATCCAGCTCCTCGACGTAAGAAATTCCTTTATTATCAAAGCCTTCTACATACATCATATCAATGTGCATGTCAATTCCAATAATAAGCATACATCGTATTGCCATCACTTACCAAAGAAGCATGCATCATATAGATGAACATCTCATATCCAAAACAAGCATACATACGTACATTTCAATTCAAAATCACATATGAAAACATGCATACATTTAAGCATCTTTTATTTATCCACATACATAAGTCATGTATAGTGCTCCATAGGATCTTAAGCAAAATCAAGCCACGGAGTAATAACAGGTTTTGCAAAGAACAAAGACGAGCAATGCTCATCACACACAAATCACAAGCATTCACAATAATTAGGGGAAAATTTTCAAATCACATATCATACATGTTATGTTACTTAAGCACTAAATAGGGATGAAATCAAAAGATTGAATCTTGAAGCTTGGGTAAGCATAGCTCGGGTGACAATAAGCTTTTTGGCATCATATCTCATAGCACACATACATAGCAAACCAAATAATACGCATAGATGATGCTCCCTTACAAACACCCTAAGGATCACTTGAGAACAGACTAAGGATTAGGTATGTTTCCTTTCTCTTTACTTATCGCACTCGCTTTCATAAAACCAAAATAGGCCCCAAAAAACACATGCATCTGATGAGCCAATTTTTGTTATAAGAGGGGCTAGCCTATGAGCATGGGATGTCAGATTTTAATGACAAAATTATATTACCTTTTTTTATCAGGTTGCTTTGAGAATCTGAATTAATTTTGTGCCCTTAAGTGAAGAAAAACCTTAAACAACCTTAAAATTCATAAAAATCGGCCCAAAACTGGCTAAAAAATAAAATTTTTGACCAAATCAAAACTAAGCCGTCCGGCCCTACCACTTGAGCCAACCGGCTCAAGGCCACTTTTATGGAGCTGGTAAAATTTAGCTTCCTAGCCTAGCCACTTGAGCCGCTCAACTCAGGGCTAGTCAGCCGATTCAAACTAGGTGACTCAATTCATCGATGTAGGCCAATTGAGCTTCTTGTGTCAACTCACCTGGGCTAGCTGCCTCAAGGCTATTCAACTAATTCAACTGGTTGAGCCAGCCTTTGATTTGGAATGGTCGTCTGAGCTGATTGGCTCATCATTGAGTTCAATGGCTCAAACCAATATAACAAGCCTAGCCTACCAACTTTAGTTGAGCTGACTGGCTTAAAATTTTGCTATCTGGCTTATCTTTCTGACTCTCAAACTCTATAAATAGGAAGCTTAGTCTTGGTTGAAGGGATTTCAGAGAAATGAATTCTTTTATATGTAAATAAGTTCCTAACAGTCTAAAATTCTTTCGCTTCCCAATTAATTTTGGATTCTCGAAGCAATCTAGGATCCGCTATAAATAATTTGGAATCACTCTATCGAGGTAATCCTAATGAACAAAAAACTCCCTTTATTTATTTATTTGTCCTTTATTTTTTTTTTATTTATCCTTTTTTTTTTAATAATAATTCATTAATAAATGAAAGAGGCATCTAATACAATACAAGATTGGACTTCAAGAGGGGCCTCCTCTAAAAAGAAAATCTCAGAAACTACTAATAGAGCCAATCTTGCTAGTTCGTAGGCCACAATATTAAAATCTCTAGTTGCAAACAGAAAAGAAAGAGAGGAGAAATGGGGTCTAAGTGCTAATATATCATCCAAACTTTATTTCATTATTTTCTTTTTTTTTTTGTTTATAATTAAAATATTATTTTATTATTAATTTTTTACTTCATTATTTAAAGATTAATTATCACATTTTGATGTATCTTTGAACAAAATGGCAGAATAAGATCTTAATAGTATTTCCCAATGATTTTAACTGTTGAATTTGAGGTTAACCCTTTGGGCTTATAAAGTCCATAAATGGATATAATTCAATGAAAGTTAATTTGGGATTTGTTTTAATTGTGTTTTCTACTTTTGGGATTTGGGATTTTAACGCATTTATTTCAGAATACCCCAAAGGTATTTTATTAAATTAAATAAACATTTTCTTCCTTTTTCTGAAATTCCATATTGAATATTTATTTCTTTCCCAGTCCAGTTTAATTTCATTATTTTTATAATTATTATATAACTTATATTATCTATCTAAAATTCTATATTCATGTTATTCTGTTTATTTTATTCTTTGTATGACTTATATTATTTTGTTTATAAATAGTTAGAATATATGTTAAGACCCATACGGACGAGATATCTGTACATATTAGGATAACCTACCCACTCATATGTAGTGCATGAAATTTGAGCCAAACCCATTTTCTATAAATAAAAAACTTTGTATGCCATATT
The DNA here is from genome assembly GCA_948330485.1 of Euphorbia neoarborescens. Lineage (NCBI taxonomy): Eukaryota > Viridiplantae > Streptophyta > Magnoliopsida > Malpighiales > Euphorbiaceae > Euphorbia > Euphorbia neoarborescens. The sequence continues at coordinate 10,883 of CAOJCR013406771.1, read as the reverse complement.
TCTACCATGTATGAAGGTTCAATTCCAAAGTTAACCGAATTTTGGGATTGTCATATTTTGGAGTGATTGACTTTTATTTATTTTGTAGTTTTTTAGTTAAGTCATATGGTGTGTTTATTTGTTTAATTTATCTATATGATAACTGTCATAGCATATAGAATTTATATGTAATTTAGGTGATTGTACCCGCATCCCATATTTTTATCAATTGTATCCCCTAGGGTGTTTGATGCGTAAAAAGGATGTAATGTTGTGATTATTTGTTTTTTTCTCCTATAAATGTTGCATGTTTAAATTAAAATGAATTAGGTTTACTTGGATGCATATTTTAATTTCAATTTCCAAGCTAGTAACTTGACCTCAGAATCTCTATTTTCTTATATGGTGGTCTCACCCAGTTCATCCGTACTAATTTTTTCCTGATTGAACTAATTCGGTTGGGAACTCCGAATGAACCATTTCTAAATAAATTTCTTAGTGGAAATAGTGCGCTTTATAGCATTCACCTTCTCAATTTTATGTTATCCACTCACACCTATTTCATCAGAAGTATCATCCATTCAGCTACTTATTGTCTTAAACAAACAGATGGAAAAGAAATCCCTCGAACATGGGATCATAAATCTAAGAAGATATTATATATCAAAGTGATCAAGCTTAGAAAATGCTACACTCTTTTACCCTTGTCAACAGTTTTTTCCCAAAGGGTTTTCCTTGGCATGGTTTTTAATGAGGTAAGCATTCCTTCATCATAGTTATGGCCTCCGTAATAGTGGGCAGAGATTAATAAAAACATCTTTTATACATATAAGAGGCCATGTTGGTAAAAATAAGCAAAAACTACATCTAAAATACTGGTAAAAGCTAAGTCTAAAAGATGGGATAAAGTTAGCACTAAAAGACTAGTAAAAGCTAAGCCAAAAAGACGGGAAAAAGCTAAGTCTAAAAGATTAGTAAAAGCTAAGTCTAAAGGACAGTCAAAAGCTAATTGACAAACTAGATCAAATATTCTGCAGTTAAAAAGCTAAGTAAAAAAATTGATGAAAGCTATATAGGCAGATTAAATGATTTAGGTAAAAAAGCTATGTTAGAAATCAACGAAAGCAAGATAAATGAACAAAATAAGTACAAGCATTGGAAGCCAAAAATGAATTTGAAAAGATGAACGTCATATATATAAATACTCGAATTGTATCTTAAAAAATTACAAAAATAAGATATCTATAGATGTTTGAAAAATAATTATTCCTGCTCATCGGTACAAGCTTATCTATTCGAGTCGATCGGCTAGCCTATTTTTTTTTCAACTTGCTGAACTTTGTAGGCATCCATATCTACTAACGAAGGAAAATCCACCTCAAGAGGTTCCATTCAAGACTCCTTGAAATATAAGCCACATGGATACGGGCCTCATAGGCTATTGCATATCAATAGTACCTATCGACTGCCTCCTCTAGATACTAGCGATGGATTCTTCCTTGGCGCTCAAAGTAGCTTCATGTGTAGCAAGATGATAAAGTCATTTTAGACTATATATTCTTGGCTATAGTTTTTATCATGTGGCAATTTGTGTTGGCTTTTCTGTGTTTTCTTTCATGTTTTGTAGTGTTTCTATACTTTTGTTCTTTTATCAATTTTTGTTAGTGTTTGCATGATATTGTACAATTTGACTCTATTTTAGTGACTCCCATGTTTGTATGTATTTGGACCCTTTGATGTTGGTGCTTTGATGTGTTTTATGTCTTAAAGAGATAAGATTAAGGGTCAGAGATGAAAAGCGGAGTACGAGAGTCCGAGAAAAGAAGGTTTATGCTGGAATGAAGCTTAGCATAGCATGAAAGGAGGTAGGCCACTACGTACTAAGGTTATATTAGAATCAGGCAGAAGGATGCAAAAGCTGGAGAAAAATAGCTGGGCACGACGTGACAAGTGTAGGGCACGACATAGAAGGCCAAAATTACAAGTTGACAGAAGGTTTGGCTAAGGAAGGACAGATTGCAAGGTAAAATGTGCACTTTTATAGGCACAACATGCCCTGACCGAAAATGCAGGAATCGTAAAATTTTAGGTTCTTTTGGTTTCTTTTAGGTTATTCAACATATAAATACTTTACTTTGATGTATTTTTTATTCATCTTTTGTTGAAGCAAACTGTCAAGAACCCTAGCTAGGTTTAAGAATAACTTTGTAATTGAGATTTGAGATTTGATCGATTGAAAGCATTTACTAGGAATCTTCACCTTTTGAGGATAATTAGCTTGATTGTTCAAGTGAGTTTTCTAAAAGAGGTTCACCTTGGCGAGATATTCTGTCTGCTAAAGTCCACCAATTGATATCGAGTTTGACCTATGATTTCTTATTTCATCTTTATATTCATTTTAGAGTAGTGAACTACTAGGGATATTATTCGTGATTGTATGCATTGTTTACCTTAATCCCTATTGATTCGATCTAGTGATTGCGTATTTGAGTTGTGTTTTTCGGTTCTATTTAGTAGTATGCATGCGGTTTGATAGCCTCATAAGCTTAAATATTAATTTAATTCATATCTGCTACGCAATCCAGACTGACAATTGGGTAATCAGGAGGACTGCCAATCCTGCAGAATATAAGCATACCTATTTTCAGATTCATAGAACTAGGCAGAGTTCTCAGGAGAATCTTAATCTAGGTGCTTAATAGAGTAGGAGTAACTACCATAACGTGCATTTAATATTAATTCAGATACTTGCATTGCTTAGGTTTATTGATTCTTAGTTAGGTTAATAAGAATCATCCCTATTATTATTTACAGGTTGGAAAAACAATGAAAGACTTTCCCATCTTTTTTATTTAGGGTTTGCTTGACAAGATCACCATTAGGAGTAGTTTAATTTACATTTAAATTCAAAATTTATTTTCATTGCCTATAACCTGCTAAAACCCTAAATTATATATTTGTAGAGGTATTTTCCCTGTGGGATCGATACCTCGACTTAAAAGAACAAGATTTGTTACTTGGCAATGATAGGGTACACTGCCTTTGAGTTGAGTGATCAGAGTAGTAGATTCATATCACGTCGATAGGTATCAAATTTTTTATGCTAATATCGAGGAATCATTATTCTCTGTGCCATTTGAACCTAGGGTATATGGATGACTTAGGCATTTTCTTTTGTGAATATTTTCTTATTTAGTGCATATTTAATTTTTTTTTTATTTTTCTGATTTTGTGATATCCTCACGTGCTTGATTGTTAAATGTTGTTTCTGGTCCATGCAAACTCGTTCTAAAATTCCCAAACGTTTACCATTTAACCCTGAAATTGAACATTTTAGTCACAGGTTGAGAAAAAGAAAGACTTAACAAGATGGAGAAAGTATAGCATCCAGCAGCGGATGCAGAACAGATAGTCAGAGATATGGATGAATTAGAGCAACTCCATCATAAACATGCATAATGGATTCAAATGAAAGCTGGAGCTAGTGATAATAAAGCCGTGGAAGATTTAACGGCTCCTAATAGGCTTAGGGAACATGATAGAGTGATCTTACCTCCTATCCCGACAAACAATTTTGAGATCAAGGTGAGTATGGTGCATTTAGTCCTACTAATGGATCATTCAATTGAGAGATCAATGACAATCCCAATGATCATGTAGATAGATTTCTAATGGTAGCGAATACAACTAGGTACACAGGAGTGCCACATGACATGATTCATCTAAAGTTCTTTCCATTCTCATTGAATGGACGGGCCATGGAGTGGTATAGATCATTGAAGCCTGGATATGTGACATCTTAAAATCAAATGGAGTAACAATTCTTTGCACAATACTTCCCACTGTCGAAGATAGTATAGATCCAGAATGAGATCTTGGAATTCAGACAGTTTGGAATAGAGAATCTGAATGAAGATAGGCAACCTTTCCAACAGATCTTGAGAAACTTCATGCGTCATGATCTGAACAAATACATAGGTAAGCAAATTTTATCATGGTTTAACACCACCTAATCGTGCCATGGTTGATTCATCTACAGGTCAAAATAGTTTCAAAACGTCACCGTTAGAAGCAGAAGAGCTCATTTAGTAGATGGACAGGAGGAGCACTATATGGTAAACTGATTTGCCAACATAAGGAAAGTTCAAAGTTTAAGATTTGGGATGCCGAGATGTAGTAATGGAGGACCTGAATAAGAAGATGGATGCATTAATAGCAAAGATGAATACAGATACACAACAACCTCAACCGGTGATGTGAATAACTTGTGGTGGGGATCATATGAGTCAAGATTGCCAGTAGGTAAGACCTTATGCCGAACCATCATCAGAAATTATAAGTTATGTGGTCCACAATCAAAGGTATAAATAACCCTACCCTAATGCTTACAATTATAATAATAATAAAAATTATGGAAAGAGGTACCAGCACCCGAACATGTCTTATGAAAATAACAATAATATGCTAAAACCCCCTTCTGGTTTCAATTATGATCATAAATATCAGGGGTTAGGTAAGGCCCCAAGTTATTTTGATCCTTAGTTACATCAATAAGCCCCTCCGCCAAGGAGGGATAAGGCAGTTATGTCCTTCCTAAAGAATATATTGTCTCATCTTGTTAACATAGAGGCTTATTGTAAGGACTTAGGAACACAGATGGCTCAAATAAATAGGGAACAATAAGAGTTCCCTCTAGGTAATTTACCCATCTATGTAGAGCCAAATCCTAAGGGGCACCAAAGGGAATCATCTAAAGCGGTCGCCCTACAAAGTGGAAAGCATTTGGAGAGTTCATCTTCTAATGCTGGAATCTAGCCCCCAGCTGCTGAGGCAAGTAATGAGTTGGGAGGGGTAAGCAACCCCTACTCAGATCTGTTCCTATTCCTGAGTCTAATAATGATAAGAAAGTTTCTGCTCTAGTTAGAACATATGTGGCTAAGCTCTCGTACCCCCCTAAAAGAGCAGAAAAAGAAGCTGGATCAAGAATTTTTGAAATTATTTTGAAGTTTTTAAGAAGCTGGAATTTAATTTACCATTGATAGAGGCTCTATAGGAGATTCCTATATATGATAAATTATTAAAGAACTTCTAACAAGAAAAGAGGAGTTAGAAAATGATAAGGTACTGGAACTAACGAAAGAGTGCTTGGCTATAAGCACAAAAAGGATTTCCCCTAAGCTTAAGGGTAGGGGCAGCTTTAATATTCCTTGTTACATTGCCAACTTAGAAGTAGTAAATACACTTTGTGTTTTGGGGGCAAGTATAACTCTGATGTCATTGTCATTCTTCCGTACGCTTGAACTTGGTGAGCCTAAGCCCACTAGTATGACACTTTAATTAGCCGATAGATCCATACCAAGGCCAAAGGGAGTGGTCGAGGATGTGATAGTTCAAGTGGGAAAATACATCTTCCATGCTGATTTTGTAGTAATTGATATGGAGGCAGATGAAAACTTCCCACTTTTATTAGGTAGGCTCAAACTTGGTGAGCCTAAGCCTACTAGTATGACACTTCAATTGGCCGATAGATCCATAACAAGCCCAAAGGAAGTTGTCGAGGATGTGATGGTTAAAGTGCAAAAATTCATCTTCCATACTGATTTTATAGTAATTATATGGAGAGAGATGAAACATCCCACTTTTGTTAGGTAGGACATTCTTAGCAACCTGTGGAACTTTGATTGATATTCAGGAAGGAAAAGTCATTCTTTGGTTGCAGAATGAAGAAGTGTCCTTTAACGTGTATAATTTTATAAAGTATCCAATGGATATCGAGAATCATAGTTTAATTGATACTTATTGCCTGGTTATTCATAGTTTTAAGGAGAATTCTTGCAGGTTTAATGACTATGATGATGGGCAAGGCCAAGAGGAGGAAAAAGGTGCTAAAGCACCATTAGAGGAATGCTTATGGGTGAAGAGTAGGTTTGAGAGTCTCAAGTGGGATGTCAAACCAGTATCGAAATCATCATTGGATAAAGCTCCAAAATCGAAGCTAAAAACTCTTCTCCCTAATCTAAAATATGTTGTTCTTCAACCACCTAAAGACTTACCTATTGCAGTTTCGTCTCTTTTTACCGGTGAATAGGAGGATAAGCTAGTCAAAGTGTTGAAGAAACATATAGGATCCTTCGAATGTACTATCAATGATATCAAAGGGATTAACTCATGTTTTTACCCACATCAGATCTTCTTGGAAAAAGCCATCAAGCCGTGTGCACAACCTCAATGTCGGCTGAATCTAAATATAAAGGAGGTAGTGAGAACTAAGGTAATAAAAATTCTAGACATAGGTATGATGTATCCTATCTTTGATAGTTTATGGATGAGTCCGGTTCATTTTGTACCAAAGAAAGGGGGGTACAACGATAGTGGCGAATGAGTTGGGTGAACTTATCCATACTTGATCAGTCACTGGGTGGTTTATGTGCATTGATTATTGAAAACTGAATAATGCCATCTAAAATGACCATTTTCCGCTACCTTTCATTTATCGAATTTTGGAAAGGATGGCATGACATGAATATTTTTGTACTTTCGATGGCTTATCCGGATATATGCAAATACTGTTGGATCCTTTGATCAATAGAAGACCATATTTACTTTCCCTTATGGTACATTTGCATAAAGATGTATTCTATTTGGGTTATGTAACGCACCTACCACCTTTCAAAGGTGCATATTGGTGATTTTTAATGATATGATTAAGGAATTTATGGAGGTGTTTATGGATAATTTTTCTGTGATTGGTACATTATTTGAATCATGCTTAGGTAACATAGATCGAGTCCTTCAACATTGTGAAGAGAATCACTAGCACTTCGTTGGGAAAAGTTTAAATTTATGGTTCAAATTTGCATTGTGTTGGGGTACAAGGTGTCAGGTAAAGGGATCGAGGTGGATCCGACAAAAGTAGAGGTGATAGAAAAATTACCTCCTCCTAGCTTGGTGAAACTTGTTAGGAGTTTTCTGCGACATGCTGGCTTTTATCGGAGGTTTGTTAAGGACTTTTTGATGATAGCCAAGCCATTGACTGAGTTGTTATTAAAAGATGCCACATTTAATTTTATTGATGAATGTTTGCATGCATTTGAAACATTGAAGAAGAAATTGATCGATCCACCAATTAATGTAAGTCCCTATTGGTCCCTTCCCTTTAAACTTATGTGTGATGCTAGTGACTTAGCTGTGGGAGCATGTTTAGGCTAGCGGGTGGATTAATTTTTCTACCCAATATATTATGCTAGTAAGACTCTTAATGGAGCTCAAATGAATTATACCATGACTGAGAAACAGTTACAAGCTGTTGTGTTTGCCTTTAAGAAATTTAGATCATATCTTATTCTATCTAAGGTATTTATACATACTGACCATGATACTTTTAGGTATTTTTCTATCTAAACAGGATACAATGTCTAGGCTAATTCGATGGATACTACTTCTAAAAGCGTTTGATGTGGAGATCTAGGATAAGAAAGGAGTGGAGAATGTGGTGACAAATCATTTATCTAGACTTTTAGTTTCTGATCGTAGAGCTCTTTCTAAAGAGGATGTCTATGAAACCTTTCCTGATGAACTCCTTTATGTGGTCACTTCTAGACCTTGGTTTGCAAACACAGCGAACTTCAAAGTCGGCAATACTCTACCTTATGATTTGTCTTTTGCTCAAAAGAAGAAATTTTTGCACAATGCTAAGTTTTACTTTTAGGATGAGCCTTATTTATTTAGGGTATACGCTGATAACATTATTAAGAGATGAGTGTCTAAAAGTAGGGTCCCATCTATAATTAAAATGTATCATGATAGGGAAGCAAGTGGCCACTTTGGACTCGAAAGAACTGATGGTAAGATTCTATCTTGTGGTTTTTACTAGCCCAATATGAAAAGAGATGTTTTTTATTATGTTAAAAGGTGTGATGTGTGTCAGTGAATAGGGAACATATTCCGCAAGAATGAAATGTCCCAAAATGGCATCTTAGTGTATGAATTCTTCGATGTCTGGGGCATAGATTTCATGGGACCCTTTCTAATGTCACATAACAACGAATTTATACTTATCGCATTCGATTATATCTCTAAATGGGTCGAGGCTGTGGCATTATACACTAACGATGGAAAAGTAGTTCTTAAGTTCTTGAAGAAAAATATTTGTACACGGTTTGAAACCCCCAGAGCTATCATAAGTGATGGAGGATCTAATTTTGTAACAAACCATTCGAAATAATTTTGAAGCGTTATGGGGTGACACATAAAGTCGCCACACCATACCACCTCCAAACAAGTGGCTAGGTTGAGGTAAACAATAGGGAAATTAAATGTGTTCTGGAGAAAATGATAGGGTCATCTAGTAAAGATTGGAGTCTGAAACTAGGTGATGCTCTGCAGGCTTACAGGACGGCATTTAAAAAGTCGATAGTATATCTCGCTATTGTTTAGTTTTTGGCAAAGCCTATCATTTACCTATTGAAGGAAAACTCACTACTACTCCAGTTCTTGCCCTGCCGACTGAAGGAGTTGAGTACGAGGTGTACACTGATGCTTCTAAGAATGGCCTTGGTTGCGTTCTTATGCAACAAGGTAGAGTAACAGCCTATGCCTCCAGATAGCTGAAGGTTCATGAGAAGAACTATCCGACCCACGATTTGGAGCTAGCCGTAGTTGTTTTTGCATTGAAGATTTGGCGGTATTACCTTCATGGAGTTCCTTGCAGAATCTATATGGATCATAAGATTTTAAAGTACATTTTTGCGCAGATGGAACTAAGGATGCGACAGCGGCGATGGTTAGAGCTCATTAAGGATTATGATCTGACCCTGGAATACAAGGAAGGGAAAGCCAACTGGGTAGCAGATGCTCTAAGTAGGAAGAGCAGTCACTCCATGAATTTCATTAGGGTTTTGTCGGATGATCTTTGTGAAGTGTTTGGAAGACTGGAGATAGAAGTGGTACCCAGAGACAGTGTTCGAGCTCGATTGAGTGCTATGAGTATCGAGCCGATTTTGTTCACAGAATTAAGAGTCAAGCAGAGAGATGATCTAGTTCTTAAAAAGATCCGAGCTGCTAAGGCACATGGACGTGTGGCAGATTTTGGGCTTTTGAACGGCAACAGTATGAAATTTAAAGGACGTTGGTGCGTACCTGATGATTCTGACCTTAAGAATCAGATCTTGAGTGAGGCGCACAACTAACCTTACTCTATCCATCCTGGTGGTACCAGCTATACAAGGATCTCAACTCTAATTTTTGGTGGCCAAGGATGAAGAAGGAAGTGGCCGAATTTGTAGCTAAGTGCCTGACATGTCAGAAAGTCAAGATTGAGCATCAGAGGCCTTGTGGATTTCGTGATGGGATTACCCAGGACTGTTGGAGGTTTGGATACAGTATGGGTCATTGTGGACCGCTTGACCAAGGTGGCGAGATTTATTCCAATGAAGAAGACCTAGTCCTTAGAGCAGATGGCTGAGGCTTATACTAGTGAGATAGTCAGGCTGCATGGCATACCCAAGGTAATCATTTCTGATCGAGACCTGCAGTTGCTGTCTCATTTTTGGAATGCTCTTCAGCAAGCCTTTGGTACGAGATTGAAGCTTAGCACTGCTTTTCGTGCCGCTACAGATGGGCAAACTTAAAGGAAGATTCAGACTTTGGAGGATATGCTCCGCACTTGTGCACTGGAATTTCAAAAGTCATGGGTTAAGTCTTTGAGCCTGATCGAGTTCTCTTACAATAACAGTTATCAGGCTAGTATCTAGATGGCTCCGTATGAGGCACTATATGGGAGGAAGTGTCGTAGTCCAACTTGTTGGAGCGACATTAGCAATGCTCTAATGTTGGATCCCGAACTGATTCAAGATACGGTAGAGAAAGTTATTGTGATTAAGGCCAAGATGAAGGTTGCTCAGGACCGTCAGAAGTCCTACGCTGATCTGAAGAGAAGGCCAGTTGCATTCGAGGTTGGGGATAAGGTTCTTGTGAGAGTATCACCTATGAAGGGGGTGATGAAATTTAGGAAGAAGGTCAAGTTGAGCCCGAAGTATGTTGGCCCTTACGAGGTTCTTGAGAGAGTTGGTGAAGTGGCATACTGATTAGCCTTACCGCCCGAGTTAGCAAAAGTCCATAACGTCTTCCACATATCACAGCTCCGTCTTTAAGTGAGTGACCCAGCACATGCCATTGCTGTAGATTCAGTGGAGGTTGAACCCAACTTATCCTATGAAGAGAAACCGGCTTAGATTCTAGACCGACAGATGCACACTCTTCGAAGGAAAGAGATCCCATTAGTGAAATTTCTGTGGCGCAGTCAGAGATTTGAAGAAGCTAATTGGGAAACCGAGGAATCTATGTGAGCCAAGTACCCTGAGTTGTTTATAGACTAGATATCTTTGTAATGAATTTCTTTTTTTTTTGCTCTGACTTTTGTTTCTCCTTTTTGTACTTCAATTTTTTAGGGCGAAACTTTTTGTTCGGGGGGATGATTGTAACACCCCAAGCTCTTTAGCGTTGACTTCCTTGTCATTCTTATTTTATTATTTAATTAGTTACTTGCATGGCGAGGTATTTCATATTATAATTCCATGATTTTTCTTTTTAAATTGATTATTTTTTTCAGCTTTAATGCAAGCAAAGTGCATATGTAGCCTAGAGGTTGAGGCGCTCATCCTTTCTCTCCCAACCCCGTGTTCCAGTCCCTTAGTTGCATTTTTTTATTTATTTAGTATTATTTTCCCCTAAACTTGGTAGAATCTAACCATTAATTCTACACTTAATTTCTTTCTTTTTTACACTCCAAACAACATATGGCAACTTACCTTTGTCCCATCCAATCAAACCCTTGATTCTTTCTTTCTTTTAATACATCAAATCATATCTTAAATTGAAACTAAAAACCCTAATCTATTTACTCC
>CAOJCR013402666.1:0-13670 GCA_948330485.1 Euphorbia neoarborescens | reverse complement strand
CACACATAAACAAAGATGTAGAAGATTGTGTTTATCATTTACTTGGTAAAGATAAAGGCATTGTACAATCGTTCACGGTCGAGTCTTAAAGAAAAGTTATCCATGCTCCAACCAAATTTGAATATCACTGCAAATCAGAGGATGAATGATTTAATGAGGTTGTTTCCAAAGGTGTCCGAATTTGTCCACCTAACATGGATATGCTATAAAGAGATGTTTGTTCAAGAACAGAAAATAACATCCTACACTTTGGAAACATAACGACCTATAGGGTGGAGAGTGAACACAACTTACTAAAGCAATGACTTAATACATCTACTGGTGCACTGGACACGGTGTGGACAAAGGTTAATAAATAAATTGCGTTGTAAATAACTTAAATACGGTGAGTTTTTAATATCTAATAATTTAATAAAAATATATTAGTAAAAAATTTATGAATTAAGGTAATAATTTTATAAATTTTTTTTTCTATTTGTCAGGTACAATCTAGAAGAATCGAGATGTCGTTCATCGAATGTGTTTAATGGGAAGCATTTCAATTATCTTGCATGTTAGATATCTCACTATTGTTTAAATATCCTCGCAAAGGAGTTGGGACGTATGGAGGAGTTAGCGGATGAGGTTTATGATAGATGTGGGTGTGTACTTTAAAGGACACATCAGCTACCATGTGCATTTCAGATGCATAGAGCGATGCAAGAGGGGACGCTAGTTGCTATTGACAGTGTACATATATTTTGATAGACACTAGTTGTTGGTGATTCTATAGATAGTTTTGAATTTTAAAATTCAGAGGATCATCGATAATTCTCTTCTCTTATTGACGAGGTTAAGGCATTTGATCCCACTATTGTGCATAACATATCTATGGTAATACAAGAGCTTCATTTTGAGCATTCAAGGTGTAAATAACCGAAGGTAAACACGAACATCAAAGAATGCTCGAATGGGAGCAAGTCCAAAAAATAAGAACCCAATAGGTGGAAATATCGGGACAGGGGTGGTGGATATGGGTGGTCTCGGTCCTCAACTTTAATAAGCTGCCTTGGATGATCCTCGCCGTTATCTGCTAAGAGAATCAATTCTACTAGTATGTTACAATATTTTAGTAATATTAAATTTCTTATATTTATAACAGTTTATTATCTATCACTCTCGACAAATGGAAACTAATTTTTTTTGTCTTCATGCAGGAGGAGAAGAAGTACACTCGGATGTATTTCAGTTCAAAAATGTTGATAAGATTCATCCACTGATATTACCTTTTGTATAGTGACATCGAGATTGGGTGAGGATGGAAACTATGGGCTTCGTGTAGTATCTGATTTTATATTCGGTGACGAATCACATTGGCGACAAGTAAGGATGACAGTATCCAGTGAAATAAATTGCAACCTTCCCTTGTACTCCCGTATATTTGTCTCCGGTATTGATGAGACAATGTGGCGTATCATGTGGCTTGTGGACAGTGTGACATTAATCATTGGATGACAATTATTGAGGACTTATTTCCCATTACTACTCTCTACAATGCATCTGTATTTTTATTTGGGTTTAAAAATGGATCTGGTACGACATACGCATATTAGAATTTACAGCCACTTTATGCACCACCTATAGCACACCATTCGGAATAAAATATTGTGATTGCCCACCTTGACAATGCATTTTTACACTATATTCGCTTAATTTGTATGATAATTTTCCTATAAAACCTACTCCTATATACTGGAATTCGAACCATGATGCAATTGTCAATGGGTGGGATATAGCGCATACTTCTAGGAGATCGCCGACCGTTGTCGTTGGTAATGGCTTATCATTGTGCGACAGCAACAATCCCTTTCGGGATTACTGCTATCGCATGATCACAACACCATTGGTTGGCAGCGCTACTACTATCTTCTTATGTAGGTAGCCCAGCTGCTACCAGTGGTCGCCAACAATGTTGTCGGCAGCTATACAGGCCATCGACTGGGTTGTTTCAACCACTAAAATTTTTTCCAGTCATCCATAATTTTTTTACACTCCAGAAAAAATTAAAAATCTAGAAAAATTCTAGAAAAATCATGAACCCAAAATCATCCAGAAAAACATACATACACAAAAGAAAATTAAACCAACTTAATCTAACAATGCATGCATCAAAAATTGGAAATCTAATAGGAAAATATACAAAAACCCGACCTAAACAAACACAAATCTGAAACTTAACATATCTACCAATTTTATTTCTAGATCTACAATTAACAATTACAGATCTGAAAATTTCACTTCCAAATCTTCAATAAAATTACCAGATCTATTCAAATTACCATAAATCGTGATAAAATCTGTCAGATATCATGATAATCAGGGCTTTGATACCACTGTTGGAGATCAAATTTGGCCTGAAAATTCGTTAGGCACAGCAAAAGTACGGACTAAAATTTCCAGATCTGATCCCGATGGACCGAGTCGTGCTGAAATGAGAGATCTAACTATGAATCCATATAATGGAACGAGTAAAAGAGTAGAAATACAAAATTAAAAGATATGGTAGGAACTTGTAATTTCCGTCTCTTTTGGAGACTGTTGCAGATATCCACGAGAGCTCTCTCTGTAGTCTAATGCATGATCCTCTCCTCACTTAGCTTAGATCTGTGCTAATGGGGTTGTTCTTCAGAAGAATATGAATCTCAATTTTTGCTGTGTGGAATAAGAAAAATTTCTGTCTATTTTCTCTATAAAAATGCAAGGTTAAATTCTCTCTTCCAGACACTGTGTTAAAAACCAACTGACTGATTCTCTCCCATATAAAATATGTTCCACGTTTTTCTAGATAGAGTCCAAGAAGTTACAGCTTTCTTTTTGCAGTTTCGATTATTTTTTGTCCGATCTAATTTTATCGTCACAAATTAATCCTATGATTCATTACTTAAATCCCATGTATTTTAATTTAATTTCCAACTTTATCTGACGATAAATTAGTTAATTAATTTAAGTATAGATTAATTTAATTAAATGTGTCAAGTGCATAAATTAAACTTTATACTAAAATTTAATTTAACCCAATTGCACATAAACTAATTAAATTAATTACACCCATAATAAATTAAAAAATTAAAATTGAATATCGTTAATTTAATTATTTATTTATTATATACTGTTCAATTAGTTAACTAAATAATTAATTAATAATATTATGTAAATTATTAATTAAATATACAGAATTTAATATTAATTAAATCAAATATAATTGCTTCAATTCATACTTATTTAATTAATTCTCCCTTGTTATTAACTATTTAATCTGAAGCTAGAAGATCGATGTGCATGATCCTATGAGACTGTCTTCACATTGGCAGTGGGCCAAGGACCCACAAATTACTGATGGATTCTAGCATACTATAGTAGCTTCCAACTAAGACAGCTTATGCCTTCTCTAAAAGAGAATCCATTCCGATAGTTGTTCTTGTGTTATCCCTTACCTGCTGATATCTTTAGTGTATATAGTAAAGGGCATCACTCCATTATCCCAACATTATTATCAGTTTCTTGATCTAGAATGGATTGTTGAGACAAATGAGTATCCAGCTTATTCGGTTGCGATCGCACACTCACAATCCTATTCTATCAAGTAGTCGGTGATATAATCGCAGTGTGTATTAATTGACAATTCCATCCACTCATTATCAACATACATATATTCACTGGCCCACCAAATCATACCTGTACTTAGAATCCAGTTACGGATCATTAGGTGTATGTCAAAGTGTATGAGATCCCATGCTATGTTATAATGATCTCAGGTATGAGGATAAGACAAGCCTTACCCAAGAAACACTTACGATGACGGAACCATGTCATGTTACCTGTGTGGATCTATCCAGTTCTATGTGGGGTCCATATGTACCCATATCCTTGATTGTTGAACAATCAACCGATGCATATATTTATAGTCCTATTGTGAGCAACCGGGTTTTGAGGAGTTTCGGAAAAGATCAGTGATGAATATAACGCATGTTAGAGTTTACTCTCTTATTTGCAGGTAGAAAAACTTGAGAAATGCCGAAGAACTGAATCGGGCCGAAACCGACCGACCAGACCTACATCAAGTCAATTTTTTCGAGCTCAGTTTTCAAAATAAAAAAATATTTTTTTAACTCCTGAGAACACGGGGACCCCACAGATAAATTTTCAAGTTAAACGGAGTTTTATAAGATTTGTAAAATTTTGATTTTGGTCCGTATAGAACTTAAAATGTCATTTTGAATGCCTAAACATCATATTTTGGTCAAAATAACCATTTCTACATTGCCAAATGCTATGGAGTATTGCTCTCGATTTCATTTTAGTGTGGGAAATAGTCTCAAAAAATAAGCCGAAGAGTCGAGCAGCCACATCATTGCCGATACATCCAAGGGCATTTTAGTCATTTCTACCCCTAAACTAATTTAAATGCAACGAAACTTTTCAGAACTGGGGGGAACACATTTCTCATTCTGTCTAAGGAAGTTTGAGAGAATAAAGAAGAGAGAAAAGATAGGAAAAACCTCTCAACCACCGCACATTTCCTCCACCTAAAAATCGGGCCACTACCACCTTTCAGTGACCGTCCACCACCACTCCAGCCTCAAGATCCATCTTTTCTGTCCCCAAACAGAAACTTACTTCAAAAATGAGCATTTGGTTGAAGAACCTTGGGTTTTCGTTGAAGATACAAGTTTTGGCCACGTTCAGGTTTTCAGGTGTTTCCTTTGGATTTCTACCGACACATCTGCGGAGGCACAAAGGTATTTTTCTGAGATCCTTAAATTCTCCCGTTGTTGATCGTTTCCTTATTCTTGTGTATTTCAAGTTTTTCTTTTGATTTTTGTATTTTCTAAGTAAAAAATCGAAAAACAGACTAAAAGTTCGGATTTTTTGTAGGAAAAACAAATTTTGGCCTGGTAAAAATGAACTAACATGGTTATAAATATCTACCTTTGCTGTTGGGAAGTTACCATTGCTGTTTTGGAGTGGATTTGGACAAGAAAACGGACCAAAACAGACACTTGGACATATTTGACATAAACACTTTAACTCCGTAAAACATGGTCTAAAAATCTTTTTTTTACCTGGTTACAGTTATAAAAAAAACTTAAAATTTAATTCTGGACGTTCCGATATGAAAAAAATTTCCGACCGAAAAAACCCGAGTTAGGCTTGCTGGCTTGCTGGGCATTACCCAGCAGGCTGCTACAATCCTGCAGTATCCTGATGCAAGCCATCAACCCTATGCAGGCCAGTAGACAGCTCTAGTAGGCCCGGGTCAACCTGAACACGACCTGGATGCCTGATCCGAAATAATTTTTCGAATCTATATTTCTAGTCTGTTTTCCTCATTTTTATTTTTTTACTTTTTTATTAAAATAATTAATATATTTATATTTTATTCATCATTTTATTGTGTTTTATTAATTTTTTACACAGAAATTATAATTTTCAGAAATTGTTTTCGACCAAATTAAATTTTCTTTACCTTTATTTAATTAGTGTTGATATTTATTTATCTCGTATCATATTATTTATGTGAATATCATTGATGTAAATTTGCATATATAAATTATTGTAACTATTATTTGGATTTAGATTTATTTTTTTCAAATTCGTATATATATTTAAAAAACCAAACCAAAAAAGGGGATCTAAAGTTGCTAACACTGGTGATGATAACCAAAAGACATAAGGGAGATGTGACGGTCGTTCTCTCTATATTATTTGAAAGTGTAGAAATTGAAAATTTTTTATTGTACGTCCATATATCATGAATATTTATCCAAAAATTTTAACAATTAGAAAAATTTAAATTTTTTAATTAATTTATTAAAATAAAATTTTAAATTTTAAATATAAAATTTAAATATTAATTTAATAATTATATATTTAAAAATATATTATGTGATAATTTTATTTGATTTACACGTTCATTACTTAATTAGCTGAAATAAAGTAGATTTTTTCGTGACCTAAAAAAAAATTGAAAAATAGTGAACATGAAATACATTTTCTTTGCAATATTCATATTGTGTAATACTTCTGTACTAGCATCTGGATTTGCAAAGACTTCCGAAGCCAATCTAAAACAAGTCACTCCCCAGGTCTAAACAAAGTGTAGGTTGAACTGCTCTGTGTCTTTGTGACCTGCTTAAGAATGGGATGTCAATGTAAATGTAAAAGAGAAGGGGCCAAAATGTTTTGTTTCAATTTAATAATAATAATAATAACAATAATAATAATAATAGTAATAATAATAATAGGATCCCGTTATTCGTACACACTACTAAGTACACATTTTCATCTCCATCATTCATCGTGTTTTGATCTAATGGACCATAAATCAAGCTCTTTATGGTCCACTGGATCAAAACAAGATGAATGGTTGAGATGAAAATGTGTACAAAAATATGTACATATTATTGTATACAAATAACATTGTCCAATAATAATAATAATAAATTACACTATTTTCATTGAACAAATTGTATCAAGTTTGTCTACCTTAATCATACTTGAATTTAGGGTTCCCAGTTCTCTTATTCTACCGATAGAAAAAAACTATACTAGATTCCCAACGTTCCAAACACTTCTCCATTGAACACTAATTTGAAAATTAAGGGTCACTTTAATATTACTGTCGTACTACTGTGAATCTGTTTTTTCAAAAGTTATTATTGAAAAAATAGATTCAAACAGTGTGATATCAATCTCAAACTAACTCTAATTAAAACTTTCTATAATCGCTTTCCACAATGTAACTTTCTGGAAAAACATGTAAGTATCAGTTTTTTTTTAAAAAGTAACTTTTGGAGCTGCAGAATGCAATCTCAAACTAATCCTAAGTCCTTAATATTCCAAACGAACCTTCCAAACTATCCTTGAATACACAGTTTTATTATTACATTCCTCTATTAGAGTGATGTGTCACTTTTTTATTGGTCGATACAATAATTTCTCGGGACCCTCCTATTTATTATTGACTTCAGACTTAATACTACTTTCAACGTCTACCCTATAAGTAATGACAGAAATCAACAAAGGAATAAAGGGTATCCCCGGTGCGTAAGCACTCCCCGACTATTGTGGGGGTAGGGAGAGAGTGATAGCACATTGTACGCAGCCTTCTCCTTGCATTTTATAAATAGGCTGTTTCCATGACTCGAATCCGTAACCTACAGGTCACCAAAAGAGCAACTTATCGTTGCACGAAAGGCTCGCCCTCAAATCAACAAAGGAATAGAACAACTAAAAAAAGTAGTGTGAAAACCTACCTCCGAATTACGAGGAAGCCCAGTAGAAAGAACTGGAAGAAGAGATGTCCAGAGGAGAAATTTTACAGTGTGCCTAGACACAATAAAAGTGTGGATTCCACACTTGACTCCATATTTAATGCTGTGGGACTCACTAAAAAATGTGAGCTCTACATTTTTTCTGTGTCTAGACATACTATGCTGACGTGGTACGCGAGACACACTATAAAATTTGTCTGTCTAGAGGATGGGATAGACTAAAGTATCAATACTTCTGTAGTTTGTTAGAAGAGGAGAAGAAAAAAATGGAGTCAACTGGTATGCATTTCTTTGAAGAGATAATCCCCCACTCAATTCTAATGCATCTCCAACTCTCTCATTGCTGTTGTCAATGTCATCATGACTTGTACACTTCTCAACTGCTTTCCCATACTCTTCTATCTTATTATTACTATTTGTGTTTTTGTTTTCATTCTCATCGTTTTCTTGTCTTTTCAGCGTCTTCTCCTGCAAACTCTTGAAAGCTGCTGACTGAGACAAAACGCTCAAAGCAGAGATTTTGGAGCCTTTACGCTTTTTGGCATGAATAGGTACTCCTAGGCGGGGCATTTGGTATGGTTCCGTTGCCTGGACTGTTGATTCTGTCATTTTAAGTTCACCAACGACATCTTCTGATCCGCTGTGTTTGATTTCCTCTGATGACTTTGACATGGATTCTGCTTGACGTGTTTTATTGGATCCCCACCATTTGATGTAACTTGTTAGATCGATCTTTCCTTCAAAACAAACACCTCCAACATATTCACTCTCTGCTACTGGATCATCCGCAGTACCTTGTAGTGGGATATCACCGTTAGGGGACGTATAGATATAGATATACACCGGGGGTGTATAGTAAATTTTCAATTAAACATGATTTGAAATGTCGGATTTTTTTTTTTATGTTCAGAGTGACTGCTTCAACTTGGAACTTCAAACCTTACCATAATTTATGCTACTGAAATATTCGGATCCAGGCATACGACCAAATGACGAGTCCCATCTATTGCTTTTTGAAAAACCAGAGAGAACAAAAGGCAGAACAATATCAAATATTATTCCATTATTCCGTAAATGCAAAGTGCTATCAAATTCTCTATTCACACCAGTGTGAGACAAAAGAAGAACAGCAGCTAGGGAAAAACAGACAATAAACATCATGTTTTCAAAATAGCAATTCAGAACAAGCATTTATTTTTGCGATTCGTAATCACGCCTCAGGGATTCTCATATGCAAGACAACTTCCAAGAATATTAGATAAGCGACTCAAATTTTTCTCGAAGCATTGAACAAACTTAAGCAAGAAGTCATTACAGAAATAATGTCATTTAAAGCTAAAAGTACTCTAACATGCTGTCTCAAGAAATCGACTCATAAAAATAATCCTATGAGACCTCAGTGAATTATTTATACGAAATCAAGTTGCACAAAAAGAACGCATACCTGGAAAGTCCACGAAATTTAGAGATTCCTCTAGAAAAGCCACTACTCTTCCTGTGGAGAACATTTTGATGTTAAAAGCTACATAAAAACATTTTAAAGCGTAACTTTTTGGTCTGTGTTATACCGGCGAAGAGATGCCAAATACTCCTCTCTAGACATATTCTGCATTTCTTCAAGATCTCTTGTATAATCAGTAACCTGCTCCACACATTTATTATCCTTACATAATGTTATGAAATTAAATAAATACAAATACGTATCTTCATGTTTAGAGAAAGAATAATCTTCTAGTACTAGTAAGGACTAATATGAGGCTATATAACAAAACTACTTTAAGTTCAGTATTTAACAATGAAATGTGAAAAAGAAGTACATAATTTGCACTTTGATCTGTCATTACGTGGAAAAAGAAGCCAAATATTTGGGAAGAAGCTCAGCATTAGTCCATCAACAACGAATGAAATCTATATCACATGCACACAGAACGTAGCAACCGCTAGCAACACGTAAATTTATAAAACTAGAATGTGGATGACCATTTCTTGGAACAATGAGTAGGTTCAAGTGAATATCTCACTGGAAAATTAATGAGAGTTCCAGGACCCCAATACTTTAACGCAGAGAGATCATATGCTCTAGCTGCAGCCTCCTCATCATCATATGCCCCTGTAAGTAGATAATTCTTGTCAAATGAAACATATATCAATTCAAACATAAGCATATCTGAAGAAATTGATCAAGTTAAGCTTGCAACTTACCCAAGTAAACTGGCATGACGATGAACAGCCATTTTTCCATGCCCAGTTAAATGAAAATCATCCTCAGTCAACAGAAAATGTAAGGCAATAAACAATTCCAACAAGATTCAGAGAGACAGAGAAGTAGAGACCTTGCTTTCCCTTTTTATTTTGATTCTGGTTCCATGTACTTTTATCCCAAAGGTGGGCTTCATATCGACCAGTCCATCTATGTCTGAGATTTAATGGAACACAACAGAAGAATTAGTTTCTTATAATAATTGAATAGAAATCTTTTTTGTTTTTCAGCATGAAAACTAGACAAATTGAATTTACTATTTTGGATTTGGAGCTTCACCTCAATATGCCAATTCGAAATTCCCACTAGCACATGTATGAATTATAGTTGAATAAAATTCACAATGCAGAGATTGCATACAATCATGTTAAAGCAACTATCGATAAAGTCAAAAATCAAACAAGCGGTGTCTGAATTTAACAAAACAATCTAATCTTTTTTTTAATCCCCAAACAGTATACCTGGTGACTCCACGGTAGATGGAGCTGCGTTTACCAGCAGTACAAGGGGGTATCTTGCTGATACGTTCTTTGGCAGTGCAGGCTCTCTCCTTCTTCGGTTTCTGCAATCCTCGGTAGAGCAACAGCTGATCATTTGCTAGAACTGTCTCCGTATTCTCTCTGACACCTCCACCCCCCACTTCTGGTTTCAGAAGAGGATCCAAAGAAGAGGACGCCATGGCAGAAGCTCAGGAAGAAAAATTACAGAAGAGTAGAGAATCACTGGAGGAGTAGGCAAGAGAGCAGTTAATTATGCGGAGGTTTAGCATAAATGACAAGAATTTCCTCGTTGGGTTTTGATATGACGGCGTGGGATGTGGAGTCGTTAAAGGTGAAAAGGTACAACGGCTAGGATGGGGTCATGGGTAGTTTTTTTAATTTGAGCGGGTTCAAAGATTTGTATGTGCCAAGTGGTGGCACGTGAAGACTAAAAGAAATACTCTTGTGCACCGTGCATTCAGTCCAATTGGATCCAATGCACAAAATTGTGACATCTCATGGGGTGGGCCCCACACGGATCTACCTCATAAATGTTGAGGTGGGATAATCTTAAAGGATCCGGTCTATCACTAGTTGGTAGACCAGAACCATCAAAGAATCTCTCGGAGACTAATGCTACTTTTCTACTGACAGTCTCTTTGTGACCGAATAAGATTGTAAAATGGAGTCGTTACTTTCATGATTTCTCTCTCAAAAGGAAAAAAAAAACCCATAAAGTATGATGAGAAATTTTGTTGTGCTCCGGAATCATGTGATCCTGACCGTTAAATGTGCATCACATCAGTCCATGTAGTTGACGTGTCGGCCCATATAGTTGATGTGGAGCACGTCATAGGAGAACTTTTTGAAGTATAATATGAAAATATTCTTATCTCCATAAAGTATGTACATCTAGGCGTCTAAATGGCAGTCAAATGCATGCCTAGGCGTACGCTGATCGCACCTAGGCCAACGTCTAGGTGTGCAGACTATGTTTGTCAATGCTGGGTATTAGTGGGCGCGTGACCATTTGCGGCCAACAAAAAGTTAAAATATTTTCTAGAAACTTAACTCAGTGAAAAAACGTCTCTTGAATCCGAAAAATTCTTTTCTTATTTTTCATCCTTGACCCAACATTTCTTATGGTAGACAAATTTAGTTGAAATTGGTTTGGAGTTATAGAGATATCTGCGAGTTTTTTTTTTTTTTTTTTTTTTGTGAGTTTAATATATCATTTATGTATTTAGAGTTAAATGTAAGGGTACATATTTTTATGGACTCTACCTTTATTGTAACAAAAAAAAAAAGTTAAAAGTAAGGATAAAAATGTAAACATCGTCCTTATGTTTTGGTCCAGTATGATAGTCTTTATTTTGTTTGAGGAAATATACCAATTTTTTAATTTTAGAGTTTAAGAGAATTTAGTTTTTTTTTTTTTAAATATAAAATTTTAGAGCTAATGGTAAAATCATCTTTTGGAGGGACGATACCTATTAATTAGAAACAATATTCAGCAGTTTTTTTTTATTAAAATAGTTACACATGGTGATTATATCAAATTATGATACTTGACATATTGACCAATATTGATAAAGAATTAACATTCTATTACATTGCATTGTTATCATAGTGTGATTTTTCATATAAATTTATATATTTTGATGAAGCAAAATAAAATATGTATCAATCTGTATTCCATAAATATAATGTACCCATCAAATAGTAACAAAATATTAATAAGAAGAAAAAAAAAAAGTTTCTTCCTCCCATAAGGTGCAAAAACCACAAAAGAAAAATTCAATCTCAATCAATTGCTCCAACTATATTTTGGAGATTGGCCGATTATTTTATTGGAAACTATATACGAGTAATCATTTATTAGCTTCGGGTCATTGAAATTTTTCATCTCTATTTATTTGAAAAAGAAAAAAAAATTGAAATTAAGAAAAACGATCAAACAGAATTTCTTTGAAAAGGTTAGAAATCAAATCAACGACTTGGAAATTAGTAAATTGATCCTCCATTTCTTGAAAACAAAAACAACTAAATATCATAGTATTTTAATACAGGTAAGGAAAATAAGTGTCAAAAGGCAATAGATTACAATATCCTTTTCTAGAATTTTTGCTACTAAACGGAATCACATGTGGAAACGAAAGAAGATTTTTATAAATAACAAAAGTAAAAAGCAATAAATGATACAATGGTGGTTATTACAAGCTATCAGTTGCTCCAAAAAATTTTACACGAGCAAACGACAACATCATTATTCCACCATTTTCTACTCTTCAGACTACAAGGCCACTCATTTTCATTGTCCACTGCTATCTTAGACCAACCAAAGAATGATATTGCTGATGATGAGCCGCTTGATTCTCTCCAATGTTTTACAAACTTACATATCCTCACACTATTCAAGTCCAGCAAAATCACCATATCCGACTGCAAAATCGAACCCTCTCTCAGATTCCAAGTATCAGATAACCAATTAATTTTAAAACAACAAGAAAGGAAAAGTAAGATTTACCAGCAACCACTATCATGCTCACTGCATACCCAATATCGTCCCATCCCCATCGGCTATTTTGAGGGAAAATCTACTTCCATCAGTACAATCCCCAATTTCTGAGCTTTTCCATATCTCAGAAAAGGCCGTCTTGCTGCCATTATCATTGTTATATAAAGCCAGAACAGCTATTCGTTGTTTGCAAGATGGATTAGCTTTGCAGATAGAAATGCAAAATTGTCAAACTTTGATAGTAGACACTTGGTTCGATTTTCTCTTCAGTGATTCTGCATGTGGTCACAACCAGAGAAAGCTTCAAAACATTTTCGAAAATCGATCTGAATTTAAATGCACAGAAAGTGACACAACAATACAACGTACATGTTATCAAGCAGCTAAGGACCTAATTTACAGTATAGAATTTACATAGTGACCACTTAATTCCCTCATATAACCGTCTCAAGTCTATTTGGTAAATACCAGCCACTTTGCAATCCATGTATTTATTTAATGAGCAATGCATATGACCTTGTTCTGACTATGTAGAATAACTAAACATCATACACTAGATCAAATAATATCATTCAAGGTAAAAGTTATACTTTCAGGTATAAACTCCATACTGATAATTAAATTAAAAAAAAAAACAAAATTCATATGATTCCCTGAAGAAAGATAAACATCTGCATACCGACTCTTTCTTGTATTTTAGCAGCAAATTCAGTTCCAACACTTTTTTGTGCATAGGAAAGTATCTCATCATACATTCCACTTGAAGGATGAACTCCGGCATCCTCCATCCATTCTAATATCTGCATTGTAAAATATGAACATTACTTGCTGTTCCACTAGTGTTAGTCAAAGTCCAAAAAGATCTCTCCCATGAGTTAAAGAAAAATATGATATTTTCTTTTGAAGCTCAGAGTATAAACAAAGAATGCTATCCACATATTTGTATGATATATATATATGGGCAAGGCTAAATTGACACAATATAGTTGACACACTTTGACACATTTAATGTTTCAACCATTGATCATCCAATGATCGAAGGGCTGAAATATAAGATGTATTTCAGCCCTTGGATCATTGAATGATCAATGGTTGAAACA
>CAOJCR013402367.1:0-11472 GCA_948330485.1 Euphorbia neoarborescens | reverse complement strand
CCTGTGGGATCGATACCTGGACTCTAACACCAGATTTATTACTTAACAATGACAGGGTACATTGCCCTAGAGTTCAGTAGTTAGCACAATTAATTATTATCTTAAATCTATATCACTGCTGACGCTACACCAAGTTTTTATCACCGTTGTCGGGAAATTTTATTCTTTGCTCCATTCAAACCTAGGGTATACGGTAGACTTAGGCATTGTATTTGTGAATATTTTCTTATTTTGTGAATATTAATTTTCTGTTTTTGTTTTCCATTTCTATTTTCTGTTTTTGTTTTTGATTTTTGAAATCCTTGTGTTTTTTATTTGATTGAAGTGCTTTTTGCTAGTGCATGTTTACACGTTCTAATAATCTAGAATTGTTGCCATTTGATCTTGAAATTGAATGTTCTTTCCCCAGGTTGCAAAAAGAAAGATTTAAGCAAATGGACGAAGAAAAGCGTGTAGCAATGGAGGCTGAATAGTTGGCTCGAGACAGAGCTGAATTGGAGCAATTCCATAGAGAGCATGCTCAATGGGCTTAAAGGGGAGGCGGTGCCGATAGGTACCAAACTAAGGAAGAGTACGTGGCACCTCATAGGCCGAGTGAGCATCGTGGCATAGTCCTACTGCCTATCCAGGCAGACACTATTAAGGCCAGCATGGTTCATTTGATTAACACAAATGGACAGTTCAGTGGAGGGATCAGTAAAATCCCTAACGATCACCTAGACAGATTCCTGATGGTTGCAGATATAGCTAGGTATATAGGGATACCGCATGACGTGATTCAGCTGAAGCTCTTTCCATTCTCCTTGCATGGAAGTGTGAAGGAGTGGTACAGATACTTAGTGCCTAATTCCATAACCTCACGGCGTCAAATGGAAGAGCAGTTCTTAGCACTGTACTTCCCACCGACAAAAGCAGTACAACTAAAAAATGAGATCTGGGTATTCAGACAGCTCAAAATGGAGAGCCTGAATGAAGCTTGGCAACGTTTCAAATGGCTTTTGAGAAGCTGTCTGCATCATGATTTAAAAAAATATTCTCAAATGAGCCCTTTTTATCATGGTTTGACTCCATCTAATCGTGCTATGGTTGATTCATCTGTAGGTGGTAACATATTCAAGAAGTCACCGGAGGAAGTGTAAGAGCTAATTCGGGAGTTGGCTAGTAGGAGTACTATATGGCAAGCTATTTGCCAACACGGGGAGAATTCAAAGTGATAGAACCCGTACAGTGAGAGGTTATGGAGGATCTTAGCAAGAAGATTGATGCTTTAATGGAAAAGGTGAGCGCGGGTTCTTCATAACCTCAGCTGGTATTGTATATTACTTACGGTCACCCGGTCCAGAATGCTAGTGGGTCAATTCTGAGGCCCAACCATCTGAAAATGTAAGATATGTGGGTAGAAATAATAGGTATCACAACCCTTACCCTCAGACTTACAATACTTACAACATCAGAATTATGGTAGTAGGTTCTAGAACCCAAACATATCTTATAGAAATAACAGCAATGTGCTGAAACCCCCTTTCGGATTCAACTATGAGCATAAAGATCAGGGGTTAGGTAATGCCCCAATTGAATATCATCCCCATTTTTCGCTGTTAGAGGCTCCACCTCCACCCATAGAGAATGATGCGGTTATATCCTTTTTAAAGGAGGTATTATCGCATCTTACTAATACGGAAGCTTACTGCAAGAATTTGGGGATACAAACGGCTCAGATTGACAGGGAACGACAGGAGTGCCCTCCAGGTAATTTGCCTAGCAATGCAGAACCAATTCCAAAGGGGCACCAGAGGGAATTCACTAAGGCAATTACCCTGAGATGTGGAAATCAGCTGGATAGTTCTTCTTCTGATGGTGGAATCCAGTAACCAACTTCCGAGAAAAGTAAGGAGTAAGGAGAGGTAAGGAACCCCGACTTCGATTCTATTCCTATTCCTGGTCCTAATTTTGATAATTATCAGAAAGTTTCTGTCTCAGTTCGTACTTATATTCCTAAGCTCCCTTACCCCCTAAAGGAGCAGAAAAAGAAACTGGACCAGAAATTTTCTAAGTTTGTAGAGGTCTTTAAAAATTTGAATTTAAGTTACCTTTGATAGAGGCTCTCCAGGAGATTCCTATATATGCTAAATTTTTTAAAGAACTCTTAGCAGGGAAGAGGAAATTGGATCAGGAGGAGGTAGTGGCACTAACGGAAGAGTGCTCGGCTATAATCACTAGGAAAATTCCCCCTAAGCTTAAGGATCGGGACAGTTTTACTATTCCTTATTTCATTGGCAATTTGGAAATAGTAAACGCATTATTTTATTTGGGGGCTAGTATTAATTTGATGCCGGTTTCATTCTTCTATAGACTCTGACTTGGTGAACCTAAGCCTACTACTATGACACTCCAGTTGTAGGACCGATCCATAACTAGGCCAAAAGGAGTAGTCGAAGATGTTTTTGTTAAAGTAGGTAAATTTATCTTCCCTACTGATTTTGTTGTTATTGATATGGAGGAAGATGAAAATATACCGCTGTTGTTAGGTAGACCATTTCTAGTAACTGGTAGGACTTTGATTGATGTGAAGGAAGGGAAAATCATTCTACGGTTGCAGAATGAGGTAGTGTCCTTTAACGTTTATGATTCTATGAAGTATCCTATGTATATAGAGAATTGTAGTTTTATTGATTCTTATTGTCCCATGATTGATTCTTTTCAAAAGAATATTTACAGGTATGTGAATGAAGATAACGGGCAATATCTATCGAATAAAGAGGATATGGGTACATCCAAAGAAGAGGAGTGCTCCTGGGAGAAGTGTAGGTTTAAGGATCCAGAGCGGGATGTCAAACCAATTCCGAATTCATTGTTGGATGAAGCTCCAAAATTGGAGCTTAAATCTCTTTCCCCTAACTTAAAATATGTTTTTCTTCAACCACCTAATGACTTACCAGTTGTGATTTCTTCTCTTTGACAGGCGAATAGGAGGAGCAACTTTTAGAAGTCTTGAAGAAGCATAAGGGAGCATTCGTTTGGACCATCTACGATATTAAGGGAAGCAACCCGAGTTTTTGCAAACATAGGATCTTTCTAGAAGAAGCGGTTAAGCCGTATGCACAACCACAACGTCGGCTGAACCCTAATATGAAAGAGGCAGTAAATACTGAGGTGATTAAGCTACTTGATGCAGGTATGATCTACCCTATTTCTGATAGTTTGTGGGTGATTTTGGTTCATTATGTATCCAAGAAAGGGGGTACTATGGTAGTGGAAAATAAGTTGGGTGAACTTATCCCTACTCCTGTGGTCACCGGGTGGCGCATGTACATTTATTATCGGAAATTAAATAATGCCATCAGGAAGGACCACTTTCCACTATCATTTATTGATCAAATTTTGGGAAGGATGGCGGGTCATGAGTATTTTTGTACGTTGGATTGTTTATCTGATTATATGCAAATACCGATGGATCCTCTTGACCAAGAGAAAACCACTTCTACTTATCCTTAAGGTACTTTTGCACATAGGCAGATGCCATTTAGGTTATGTAACGCATCCGCCACCTTTCAAAGGTGAATGATAGTCATGTTTAATGACATGATTGAGGAGTTTATGGAAGTTTTTATAGATGATTTTTCTGTCATTAGGTCATCATTAGAGGCTTGTTTGGGCAATATTGAGGAGTCCTTCAGCAGTGTGAAGAGACTCATTTCGCACATAGTTGGGAGAAGTGTAAATTCATGGTTAGAGATTTCATTTAGTTAGGGCATAAAGTTTCAGGTAAAGGGATAAAGGTGGATCCGACTATGGTCGAGGTGATAGAAAAATTGCCTCCTCCTATTTCGGTGAAGGTAGTTAGGAGCTTTCTAGGTCGTGCTGGCTTTTATCATATGTTTGTTAAGAATTTTTCAAAAATTGCTAAGCCGTTAAATTAACTGTTATTGAAAGATGCCACGTTCAATTTCAATGATGAGTGTTTACATGCATTTGAGACTTTAAAACAGAAATTGATCGAGGCATCTATTTTGGTAAGTCCCGACTAGTCCCTTCCTTTTGAACTTACGTGTGATGCTAGTGATACCGCTATATAAGCATGTTTAGGTCAACGGGTTGATAATATTTTCCGCCCCATTTATTATGCTAGTAAAGGTCTTAATAGAGCTCAAGTTAATTACACGGTTACTGAAAAAGAGTTACTAGTGGTTGTGTTTACCTTTGAAAAATTCATGTTATATCTTGTTTTATCTAAGATAATTGTTCATACTAACCATGCTGCTTTGAGATATTTTCTTGCAAAACAGGATGCAAAGACGAGATCGATCCGATGGATACTACTACAAGGATTTGATATGGTGATCAAGGATAAGAAAGGAGTAGAGAATGTGGTAGCCGATCATCTCCCCGTACTTTAAATTTCTGATAATGAGAAGTCTTCTAAAGAGGAAATTTGTGAGACTTTCCTTGATGAATTTTTATATAAGGCAACTTCTAGCCCTTGGTTTGCAGACATAGCGAACTTCAAAGTTGGTAATACCCTTCCTGATGATCTATCTTTTTCTCAAAAGAAGAAATTTTTGCATGACGTTAGATTTTACTTTTGGGATGAGCCATATTTATTTAGGGTATGTGATAATAATATAATTAGGAGATGTCTGCTTGAAATTAAGGCACTATCTATTATTCAAATGTGTCATGATAGGGAAGTAGGTGGTCACTTCGGGCCAGAATGCACTTTTGGTAAGTGGTGTGAATTTTCTACACGTGGCATGTATTCACACATTACCGCAAGTATAGGGGTCACACAAGTAGTATAAAATGGATTTTTTAAGTCCAAGTATCGATCCCACGGGGAACTTACACAATAGGTTAGACATTCTTATTTTCTGTTTAAGGTAATCTTAATAATGGTTGGTTAGTTATGAATCCAACAACATATAAAAAACACTTGAAAGTATCATCCAAATTATCCATTTCCTATTAAGAACCTATTTGAACATTTAGATTTTCTCTACAAAATACTCATAATTCCCTTATCACATGTTTTTCAAATGCATGGATAAAGATCACCTTTTAATTATTTTGGTCACTTTCACATAAGATAAGGTATGATTAACTCTAATCAAATTCATGCACAAATCAGACGTACAACATTACATGTCTTTTGATTAGTACAACACATAACATTGCAAGCCATCTTCATGCATTTAAGCATGCATGATCGCAACATTAAAACTCATCTTAATCCCAAATATACTCGGTGATGATTAACTCAATATATGCACTTTAACATTTAAGTCAAGAATTAAATGAACAATAACATATTATAACAAGAAAATCCATAAGAAATTATGTTTAGAACACTTTGCACATAATGAAGAACTCTTGCATTTCAACTCTAAATTAAACTAACACAAATGGTCATGAATCATTTGCATTGATTTCCCAAAGGAGCATGTCATAACTCTGTGGAATCTCATACATGAAATGATCAAACGTCATTAATATTAAAACTCATAATAAAGAATTCTCACATTTCGACCTAAACTCAACCCTTACAAATGGTCGTGAATCATTTGTAATGATTGTCCAAAAGGGCTTGTGATAACTTCGGGGAATCTCATGCAAGAACTAATAAAAAAATAAGACTAAGATTAATAACCATTCAAAATATAAAAATAGAAAATACAGAAAATGCCATGGAAAGGGTTAAAACTCTTAATGAAGTTGTAAACCTTTCCACACAAGAAGAATGCTTATTCTGAATGGAAGGGCATCTTCTTACTCCTAAGGGTCTTCTCATTGCTGTTGAATTCGTCCTTGAAAGAGTCTCTCTCTCTAAAAAAAACTTCTTCTTCTTCTTTTTGTGATTTCTCTCTCTCTTTCAATCTGCTGTGAATATTGAATTTGATGGCTTTTTATAGAGTTTCGGGGTAGTTACAAAGTGTTTTTCATTGGTTTTAAAGTGATAAGAAGTATTAGGATTGGTTAAGCATGGATAAGGGTTGATTTGGAGGGAAGAGGGAGGGAGAACAACGGCTAAATTCAATTTACCATTGCTCCAACAGTCTGATTATCAAGTAGGTCACGATCGTGACATAAGGGTCGCCATCACGAAACCCTGTGTTCTTCAAATTTCTCATACCATGATGAGTCATGATCGCGATATAGGAGGGTCGCGATCACGACAGATCCCTGTCCTCACTCCTTTGATTTTTCACTTTTCTTTGTTTTTGATCCAGAATTCAAGCCATTTGTCCTGAACCTTTATAAATGTCCTCTTAACACCTTTAGTCTTGAAAACCTTGCAAAGTACACTTTCTAACACAAAAATATTTGTTAAATACAGAAAATACACATGATTTATGCTTGTTTTAAATGCCAACTACATCTTCTTTGCACATCGTATCAGTAAGATTCTATCTTGTGGTTTTTATTGGCCTAATACGAAAAGAGATGTATTTAACTATGTGAAAAGGTGTGCTGTGTGTCAGTGGATGGGGAACTAATATGCCTCTAGCGGAAGTGAAAAACTAATACAAGAGAGGCTCGCTAAAGGGCAGTGTACCCTATCACTATCAAGTAATAAAATTCTGGTTAATACCAGGTATCGATCCCTTAGAGAAAGTAAACTACGATCACCAAACTACAGGGTCTCCTAACATGTCTGAGCGGTATGAAAAATGTGATAAAAACTGCTGAAATTAAATTACTGAAATTAAAGTGCAATAAAATAAACCTAAATTACGTATACATTGATCAATTGACTATCCTGATTCGTAAAGACTTCAATTACTGGATTAAGGTAGTCGATGCGATTCTTGAATACTAAACGGGGATGATTCTTCGATAAGGAAAATAATTAAACAAACAGGACCTCGCTAGCAATCCAAAATCATACAAACAAAAGCAATTATAGTGTATCCACAGACTACGGAGGTGAACTAGTCCATTAAAGCCTTTTTAGGAGGTGAACTAGTTCTAGAGAAGTAGGAAATAATGGCCCGTAAGTTTCCCAGAGTTGTCAATTCTGAGATTTCCAAGGGATTAACCAAGGTAGGACCAAATATATGCAACTGACTAAAGGATACGGGTCTCACGAGACTATAACGACAATCCCAAATACAAAATCAAATAAATAGCAAGGCAACCCTAAATATCGATTAAACCCTAGTTCGAAGGGATGGAAAGAGATTATGACATATAATCAATCAAGGGTGGTGAAGAGGCCCTAATCTAGCATGCAATTGAAACTAAGAAACCCTAATTTCAATTGAATGAAAACCGTTCTCAAAATTAACCTCAAAATAAAGATGAACGTTATAGAAAATAATTCAATAGATTAAAAATCGCAAACGGGAGAATCTGCCCATAAACATTCAATAATCAAATAATAAATCAGCTTACAAAACCTCTCGTCGAGTTGTACAACACCGATTAATGATACAAACATCGGGGGAAGAAACGGCTCTCTGAAAGTTTGGAGTTGTCAAAAGATAAAACCTAAAAATATGTTTTAAACCCCTATTTATATGTTCTATTGTCAAAGAAAAAGTCCCCAAATAGTTGGGGCTAAACAAGGAAAAGAAAGTACAGAAAAATGGGCTGAAAAATGCAACTTTTAGGTAAAAATCGATACGTACTCAATGAGTAACTAACGTACTCGACGAGTACATGTTGAAAATCATCTTAGTCGACAAATAGCTGATCGAGTAACCCTTTTGGACAATTCTGTGCAATGTACTCGACAAGTAGATATTGTACTCGATGAGTACATTTCCAACTTCTTCGTCCCGTGTTCCTTTTTCGATAACTTCTTCATCTGACCTCTGATTTTGTTGATCTTGGACTCATTGGAAAGCTCGTAGCATGAACTCCATATTTTCTTCTAATGCCCACTCCGAAATCCGCCTCCAACATCCTCAAAAAATGGCCCAAAGATCTGAACTTCTTCTCGCTCCTAGTCTGACTCCAATCCTGTTTTTCTCTTTAAAAATCAACTTGGGTATACACCCCTGCATCATCAAGCTTAGAACACGGGTCAAACTAACCAAGTCCTTGGTTTCACAACATTGGACTGACAAAAATAACCAAATTATAGATAAAAACACCAAAATGCACATAAAATATAAATAACAAATAAATAGTAAAAATGCATGAAAACAACACATAAAAGCCAAATAATAGTCGAATTATCCATCCACGAGGTTCCATAAAGTCTAGAATATAAGGTCGAAACCGACCTTATCAGGAACATATCCCAAAAGAATGAAATACCCTAAAAAGGCATCTCAGTGTGTGAACTCTTCGATGCCTGGGGCATAGATTTCATAGGACCTTTTCTGATGTCACACACTAACCAATTTATACTTGTTACTGTCAATTATATCTCTAAATGGGTTGAAATTGTGGCCTCACCAACTAATGATGCAAAAGTGGTTCTTAAGTTCTTAAAGAAAAACATTTTTACCCTGTTTGGAACCCCTCACATTATTATAAGTGACAAGGGATACCATTTTTGTAATAAACCATTTGAGGCACTTTTGCATCGTTATAGGGTGATCGATAAAATTACCACACCTTACCATCCTCAAATAAGTGGCTAAGTTGAGGTAAGTAACCAGGAGCTAAAACACATTTTGGAGAAAATGGTAGGGTCATATAGGAAAGATTGGAGTTTCAAACAAGATGATGCCTCATGGGATTATAGGACATATTTAAAACTCCAATAGGTATGTCTCTATATCATTTAGTGTTCGAAAAATCTTACCACTTACCTGTTGAACTTGAACACAAAGCTTGCTGGTCCGTGCAGTATCTTAATTTTGACATGCAGGCAGCCGGATAGCAGCAGATGAAGCAGTTGCTTGACTTGGATGAATTTCATTTGTTAGTATATGAAAATTCCAAACTCTAAAAGGAAAGAACTAAAAAATGGCATGATCAAATGATAGAGGACAAGATATTTCAGTCAGGGGATAAGGTACTATTGTACAACTCCAGGTTGAGGCTGTTTCCTGGTAAGCTAAAGAGTAGATGGACGGGTCCATTCGAGGTAGTTGAAGCTTATCCATCTGCCATGGTTGTGATCAACACTCCAAATGGACATCAAAAGGTCAACGAACACCGGTTGAAGATCTATTACCTGGGGGAGGTTCATGAAAAGGAACAAGATTTCTTCTTTTTAGATGACAAATGATGCACCATTGAGAAAGTCGAGCTATTCCAACTATAAACATAGCATTTCTAAGTTGTACACTAGTTTTGAGTTTTGCATTTTACGTTTGTGCGTATGTTTTATTTTTGTTTTGAAGGAATCAAATGCATGGGTCGAGGAGCGAATTTGGCATAGAAACTGAGGTAAGAGTCACTTTCCTAAAAAAAAGAATATTTAAGGCATACTCGTCGAGCGCCTATATTGGTACTCGTCGAGCATAGCTGGAAAGGAGATCCAGAAGGATTGCTCGACGGTGTGCTCTTCAAGCAATCCTACTGGAACGTGGGAACAATTGGTGCTCGATGAGCACTAGCGAATATATATTAAAAAAATGAAAAAATAATAATACAGGACAATTTTAAAATGTGATTTCTTTTTCTTGCTCTTTCTCCTCTCATCGTTCGAAAACCTCTCCCCTCTACTACTTCTTCCTCTTCTTTATTGATGTCTTCTTCTTCTTTCTCTTTTTTATTATTCTTCCTCTTCAATTCTCTCTCTCTCTATCTCTCTCTTTCTCACTTGTCTCGACTACAGCAGTCCCAATTTAGGGATTTTCTGACCTAATTTACTGATATGGCTCCAAGGTTCAAATCCTTCGCTTTCTTCCTTCAATTCTCTGCTATTATAGTTTGTTATTTACCTGTATATGGCTGGTTAGGTCAAAGCTAGGGGTTTTTATGTTTTAATGTGTTGTTACTATTTAATCTGTTGAATGATTGCTTGAATGTTCCCAACCCCTCTCTTCTCAATTCCTTACCATTCTCATCTATGATTGAGTTGACTTTGGACTGTTAGTTCAGAATTTAGGGAATTACAGTGTAGTGCTAATTAGTTTTGCGTATTTATATAATGTTACTGGTACTATATTTTGACGGGTCTATTTTCGGTGAGCTCTTTTGATGATCAATACTAATGGCTAGACCCGAATTGTTGTGCATTCTTATGCTTGTTTAAATGTTGATGGTAAATTTCTAAAATCTGATGGTGTTCAATCATGTATAGGAATGTTGAGGTGTGTCCAAAATAATCATATAGTTCCAGTCTACTGTCCGACAGGGTTGTTTTATGGTTTATGTCAAATCTTGCAGCATTAACACGGTTTATTGATTGTACTTTGGGGCCTACAATGACTTGATCATGCTCAATTGGTTTTAGCGTTGCCCTGCGTTCATCCTTTGGCTTTTGTGAGCTCTTTTTAGGGTTAGCACGTCTATAACCATTTTGAAAGGACTGTGATTATAGCTGCCTTTACCATCTAATTATGCTCGAAATGGTTACTCTACACGATATAGTAATGTCAGGCTGTATTTTGTAACCTAGCTAGGACTTGCATGCCCACTTATACCATATACCTTCATGACTTGTCAATAGGAACTAGCTTGTTTTCAAACAGAATTTTATGTTTACATATAAATGTGCACGATCTTTAGTTCCCCTCCCATGTATTATGTGTTTCTCTTTTTAGTTTTGGTCTTTAATTACCTTATGCTTTGTTTTTGTTTTCTTTTTAAAATTTTTGTACTAATTTTATTACATTTGAAGGCTCAAACATGCAACAAAGAAAGGAGCCAGAACCTCTATCGGTCCCCCTCATAAGCATGGGGACTCACAAAGGGATCCACCGATGGTACCACTAACTTGGCACTCCCTAGTGGAAATTTCCCTTTCCCCCTACTTAAAGAAAGTGAAGTTAAGGCCTATGAGACCGTACGTAAGTTCCCTATCATACCCTATAAATTTTTTGATGCTAATATTTTTTGGGCAATTAGAATTTATGATGACTTTTATAATTTATTTTGTGCGTTAGTGTCTAAATAGTGGGCTTTTCAGGGGGAATTAGTATACCCCATTTTGACCCTTGAATTTTATACTACATTGGCAGTTTTTTCTGATCTCCACCCACCTTATGAATTTAGGATAGAGTTTCGCTTATTCAGCACTCCCTACAGCATGAATGCAAGTGAGGTAAATAGGTGCTTAGGATGTGGGGGTGAGACACTCGTAGAATGGCCAAGAGATATGTCTGAGAGCATTATGTGGCAAGAACTCACGAGTATGGTGTCATTTGATAGTCGTAATGCTAAAACAGCCGCTATTACCAATAAAACCCTCAGTTTGTTCCTTAGGTTTGTTTCTTGGAATATACAAGGCAAACCCGAGGCCAACCAAGTGAGCACCACTAATCTCATGGTGCTTTTTCATGCCTCACAAAGACACTCGGTTGACCTTGGGATGCTTTACAATTAGTTTTCACAACTAGGCAGAAACATCTA
>CAOJCR013400649.1:0-10853 GCA_948330485.1 Euphorbia neoarborescens | reverse complement strand
TAACCATCAAAATCAAATTTAAATATGGACAACAATACACCCTCTCCCCACACTTAAGTGACACAATGTCCTCATTGTGGAAAGTGAATATACTAAAACAATATGAACAATTTTAATAAAAAGTGTTTTAAGAGAAAAAGTGTGTAATTGAAATATGTTCTTTATTAAAATCATGACTAAACATCCATACATCAATTCATATTCTTATTCTTGCAAAATCTTCAAAGAAAACATAAGGGAACCTCATTCTTCTTCTTCTTTACGTGATATTAGTGGTGATGGAGTGAATTCAATGTTTTCGGTGTGGAAGAATTTTAAGAATTTCTTCTTCAAGAAGGATTAGGTTTTGCCGAACTTGATTAGTTTTTGGTCCATATTACCAAGTTGCAAGCGCATTTCTTCTCGTGATTCATCAATTCTGTCCAAACGGGGTTAGGACTTGTTGCAATCCATCAATCATGAATTGTGTGGCTTCGGTTTGAGCTTGCGATTCTAGTTCTTCTTTATATGATTCGGCTTGTCTTGGAATAGGTTCTCTCCTCCCCATCCTTGCTTTCCATGACTTCCAAATGTATCCACCAAAGGTTTTGGTAACAAGTTGCACCTTTTTTGAGAAAAGTTATGTCCAAGTAGCAGAACATATCTTCCTTTTTTGGTCAGTAAACTTTCCTGGAATTGCGTAAGTTCTAAACAATCCCATATAAAATTGAACCCATACCTAGGTTCTTCTTTTATGTTCACCATG
Organism: Euphorbia neoarborescens; assembly: GCA_948330485.1. NCBI lineage: Eukaryota > Viridiplantae > Streptophyta > Magnoliopsida > Malpighiales > Euphorbiaceae > Euphorbia > Euphorbia neoarborescens. The sequence continues at coordinate 10,108 of CAOJCR013400649.1, read as the reverse complement.
AGATAGAATGCAAAGCATCAAAGATTATAGAAATTACATCCAGAGTTTCACCTTTTAAGAATGCATCAATTACGTACAAGTCTTTAACTTGCACTTTGGTGGACTCTACCCTTCTGAATAACGTCATAGCAAGGTACTTCTAGAGATACAACAAACATTCATCATGGATAAGTTTGTTAGAAGAATTTTTAGTATCAAACGTTACTTTGCTGGTATTTTTTCCCATGTGGGATCTGGTTTGAACTCGACTGGCCGTCCTACCAATCCCGTGACTTTAAATCTGAAGAAGTCATACATTAAATCGTAGTTGATTTCAAACTTATCTCCTTGATTGCAGAAGATAAGGGCCATTTAATTTTTATCCTTCCATTCATGTGAGGTAAAGAATTCAAAACAAATATTTTTATCAACCAGATATAACATTTCTACATACCGACTCAAAGAGAGGTAAGCATACTGACTTGCTCCAAAAAGTGTTTGTCAAACTTGAAATCTCCACTAAACTCTATCTTTTGAAGTTTCTTCAATATTTGGCCTTCCTCCTTTACTTGGATTGGAAATTTGGCTTCATACTTGGATGCAAGATTCACCCTTGAAGAGTCTTCATTTGACTTTTTTTCAGCAAGCTTTTTAATCCTTGGTGCAATTTGTTATTGATATGCTTGAATGTGAAGAAACAATATGAAGTTTGCTAAGAAATGGAATGTGGTTTCTTACTAGAATCAATTGAAAAAAATATAAAGGTGTGAATGTTTATGTGAAGTAGAAGGTATTTGTAGATGATTTAGGCAGTAATTTGGGGGGAAAATGCAGATTTTCAAGAATATAGACATTGGAGAGGAAGGCTCCAACGTTCTGATTTTTTTCAAAAACTAGATGTTAGGATTCTGAAATTGCCCATATCGTGATCACAAAAGAGGATGACGCGATCGCGACACAGGTCTGCCTATGAATCCAAAAATTTGCAAATTTGATTTCTTTTGCAATTTAAATTTTTTCCAGCTTGCATATCCTCTTATCAATAGTGTTTCTAACTGAAATATCTCAAAATTTAAACCTTGTTAGATATAAAAATGAGTCAAACATCTAGTGTTTGACTTAAAGAATAAATGTAAAAGTATATGACTTTAATTAAAAATAAAAAGGTATGAAATTTTATTTATGTACATAACCCTTGTCAAATATTTACAATAGGATTATATGCCATAAGTAAAACATAATAACCTATAATATATACATATTTATTATAACATATAACTTACATTTTTAACCCCTTATACCATAGGCTATATTAATCGACCGTAATTAAAGATTAATTTGGATCCCATTCTGCATCACTAGATAGTGCTTTTTGTTCGCTAAAAGGATTAGACTTGGCTAATTGCTCAACATGATAAAAAGATATAATATCTTTAATCAATTTATCCGTTTCTGCTAGTGGAAAATATTCGTCTAGGAGGGTTTCAGCATTTTGTTCCCATATAGAGAATGAATTTGGTGGGAATAATTGTAACCAACCTTAGCCTTGTCTACAAAGGTGGAAACTTCAGTGGAAACTTCATCAATCTTAATTGTATCACACATGTTCTGAAAACTAAAAATATGAGTAATAGGATCTTCATTTGGTAATCTATGAAAAAACACTCTTTTTCGCATAGTGGCTACTAATATAGCCTCAACTTCGGAATCCGACATAACCGCTGGTTGTTGAATTACTTCACTTTGTACGTCTTCCATTTTTAGAACATCACACTCTTTAAGTGTAGGCATTTGTTGGCTCTCCATTCTACTCCTGTTGATTTCTTCCAAAAGAAAGCAGAAAAATGTGTTAGAATAGTTAGTAAAATACAATACATATTAAGTAACATATAATACATATAATATCTATAAATTAGAAATTAAATGGTTCCACCCATTGGTCACCGTTATTTCCCCGGTAACGGTACAAAAAATATGGCGCAAATTTTCTACGATTATAGTATTGTTTTGGTTCATCATGCATATACCCACGTAAAATTTGCTCTTTCTAACATAAAGTCACATAATACCGCAAGTATACGAGTTGCACAAGTAGCATAAAATATATTTTTAAGTATGAGTATCGACACCACAAGGAAAAACGTATACAATAGGTTAAACATTCTTATTTTCTGTCTATGGTAATCATAAAGTGATTTGGTTCTTGTGAATCCTACAACACTTCAAAGAAACTTAAGATTTATCTCAATATAATCCATAATCTATTAAGGAAGATTTGAACACATAGAATTTTCTATACACCAAACTCATAATTCATTTGTTAAGACTTGTAACTCACATGCATGGATAAATATCACTTTTTGATTATTGTGGTGATTGAACATAAGGTTAGGTAAAAATTTATACAAGAATCAAACAAATAATGTCCCTTGTCTTTTGATTATTACAACATACAACATTACAAGTCATTTTCATGCATTTAAATGTTCATGCATAATACCAATGTTGTTCTTCCAAACAAACATTAAAACTCATTCTAATTCCATATATGCTTGGTGTTGATTAACTCAATACATATATCTAGTATTTAAACTATGAATTAAATGAAGAAACAACAAATAATAGCAAAAGAATCGATATATTTTATAGAAATAACATGTTTAGAACAAAGCAAACATATTGAAGAACTCTTGCAACAAAACTCTAAAAATCAATCAAAACAATGGTTGTCAAACATTATAATGATTGCCTAAAGGGAGTTTCTCATAACTCCAGGGAATTTTGTGTAAGAGAATGAACAAATACAAGAATATGATTAACAATTATCCAAGATACAAAACATACAACATAAAGATACCATGGAAAGGATTACAACTCCAAATAGAGATGTAAACCTTTCGCACACAAGAAGGAGGCTTCCTCTAGAGAAAGGGCTTCTCCTTACTCTGTGTATCTTCTTCTTTTCTATAGAATTCGTGCTTCAAGAGTCTCTCTCTCTAAAACTTTCTTTCTCTTATTTTGGAGTCTTCTCTCTCAAAAGTGTGTTGAATTTATTGGATTTGATGGCTATTTATAGAGTTTTATAGTGGTTATAAGTTATTTTGATTGGTTTTAAGATGATAAGATATGTTGGGATTGGGTTACGGTGGATAAACATTATATTGGAGGGAATATGGAGGGTGAACAATGGTTATTTTCAAGTTTACCATTGCTCTAATAGTCTGGAAATTGAGCAGGTTGCGATCACAGCAGAGGAGGTCACGATCGCGATAAGGCTCTGGTTAGTAATGTTGGTTTTAGGCATTGGTAGCGATCCAATAGGTAAGATCACGATCGTGACATTGGTTTGACTTTCTAATCTGTTGACTTGACTGATGGTCACGATCGCGATAGAGGGAGTCATGATCGCGATGAAGTTCTGTCCAATCTCCCTTGATTTTTCATTTTTCTTTGTCTTTGATCCATAATTCATTCCGTTTGTTCCGATCCTTCATAAATTTTTTAAAAACATCTTTGGTCTTGAAAAACCTAAAAAATAAACATTCCAACACAAAATACTCGTTAAATACACAAAATACACATCTTTATGCATGTTTTGCATGCCAAATACATGTGCTTTGCATATCATATCAGTAATCCTAGCACAATCATTGGTCAACGAGCAAAATCAGAGAACCAATTGGGGTTGCAATGTGTGAAGCTAAAGGTAAGGTAGTTAAAGGTTAATTTTAGGTCTACAACTCTCTATCCCGAGTCATCAAATTGAAGAATTAATTCAGTACACATGTTGACAGAGTATTTGTAACCATACATCCCAAAGCATTTTCAACTTTTTAATTTTTTTTATATTATTATCCCAACAAAAACACTACAACTCGATAAACAAAGGAAGACGTCCAAGTTTGTAAGACAAAGAATGTAGTGAAACTGAATAACAAAGGGATTTGATTAACTTTGAAAGAACATTCTTGACTCTTAAGGTATACCGGTCAAGATATTTTGATTATCCCCAAAAACAAAACATGAAGCTTAGATGAAGGAGAGAACCATTCCGAGATTTTATTTGAAACATAACATGCCTATAAAAAAATGGTATTTCGGATGAAAAAGATAATGATTCCGAGCTACTTACAAACAAACATATGTATTTTTGGAATGAGATGTAAAGTCACATTTTTCAAGTGATGGTTAACCCAAAATAAGAATGAAGTACATTGACTAATCTAGACTCGGAAACAAAGAGAGGATGGGTGTGAAGGTAAGTTAGAAGTAAAGGGAATAGGCCTATAACGGTAAGGTAAAAGTCCTTGTAATGTGGCTATGAAAAAACTCCGGTCTAAGTACAAAAGGGTTTTTAAGGGTAGTTAGTGTGGGTATTAGAAGCTATGTTTAAGACGTGCAAGTGTGTGCTGTGCGGTTAGACCTATGGGTCTCCATTTGCTTTGCTCTAGTAAAACCAAGTGCAAAACATATGCTAGGTTCCATGATCCAGTACAAACATGAATGATCAACTCATGAAAAAGATGACTGATGTGAAACTGTCGTTTAGGGCTCAAAGAGTTTGGTTGCTTAAGAAAATTCATATGTATAAGGTTGCAGTTATATGATCCAACCAGTTGTTCCTAACTACTATCACAGTTTACAACTTAAAAACATTCTTCGAATGTCGAACCACTACATGCAATTTCACACTTTAAATAAAACATATGATGAAAAAACTAAAGGACTGACTCAATCAACAAAAACAGGATATTTATGCATATTAAGATCCATAAATTTCCTTCTACTCACTCCGAATTCAAGCACAAAAGTTTAGCTTTGGGGGTAGCTCAACCACAATTCACAGCACAAGTTAATATATACAGAACACTTGGAAACATATAATCATGTAAGCATATAGCAAACTAAATATATACATATGAGCCATATACAAACACGGAAAAATAGAAAAATCAGTAACCAAACATCGAACACACAGAAAAACAAAATAAAGTATAAGGTAAGAAAGAACATTCCACCCCTCTTTAAATCACACCTACTCCCAAAAGTACAGTGGAAGCATAGGATTCAAGTGCGGAGAAAGAAACGGGTACCTCACTGGCCGTGGCGACATGTAAAGTCCTCTACATGATCTATCCTGATGTTCATCTTCCAATCCTCAACTCTCTGTTGCCATGCTCCCCAATCTTGCTGCCACTATAGCTGGCTCACTGCTATCTGATTAATTTGCTCCAGCAATATGTCCATCCATGCCTCCATCCACTTTTCAAAAGTGGACATATCATAAGGCTCTTCATCGGTTTCCACTTTCTCTTCTTTAATAGCCTCATAGCCTGCATCCTTCGGATCATCGGGCTTCAATAGGAATTTTCCTTGTACCCTCTTGCTATCCTCACCTATTAAATTAGTAGCAGACTGGATCGAATATTTGATGCTTGCCAAACGTATACCCTCAGGATCGATTGGGGGAATACTTGAGGTGCAATTTGGCCCAAAGAAATGATGTGCAATCCTAGTAATAACAAGGCCCAATCCCAAATGCCGGTGTGTTCACTTATGGACCATTAGGTGAAACACATCCACCAACTAATGGTCCATATGGATCAATTTTCCTTCCACAAGGAGGCTCAATATTAACAACTTGACCTCATTCACTTTATCAGACTCAAATTTTCTGCTAAAATTATGGCTAATCATTTTGTGCACAAGGAATAATTGGAATCTATCTATGTAAGAAGATTTTAAGTTATTTATATCATATGGATCGTGACACAACTCACCCCATACCGACCGTGCATCCTTGCCTTTCGGCCAAGCAAATATACCACCTATAATTTTTGACATTTGGGCGGGTGTAAGCGAATGTTCATGACCTCCTAGAGAAAAGTATAGACTTTTATCTATAGTAACATCATCCTCAGTAGATTTTAAAGTTGTGTAAAACACTACTACTAGCTCCCAAAACACATGGTTTTAACCTTTATAAAACGTTTCGCACCTAACTTGATTAATTATAGCTAACACTGTATCCCTCGTGTCATTTTCACTTCTTTACTTGAACATAAGGAATTTAAATTGTATGATTTTTAAAATAGATAGAGCTTGGTATTTCTTACCTTCTTCTTATGTATGAAGAGGGAATGGACAGTTTAGGTGAATAGAAAGCTCGGCTGGTAATGGTAGAACAATAGAAGCAGAAGAGAAGCTCGTTGGTACTGTAGTATGCTACTGTTAAGGGTGCAGGCCTCTCGTGGACTTCCTTGTAGCTTTTTGGCATGAGGCATAGTCCAATTTCTTGAGGGGAGGAGAGAATTGGATGAATTTGAAAGGTGAGGGTCAAAAGGAAAGAGAGGAAATCAGGGTTTGTAATCTGATTTAGGGAAAAATGGGGATGAATTGAGGACACTTCGTTCTTTTAAAATCTGATTTTGTTTTTAATACCTGTCATGTCATGCCACTTAAGCGTCATGTCATGACTGGCTAAACATCTAACTTATAAAATATTGCTTGTCACGTCATGTCTTGCATGTGGCTACATCGTGACAAGCATTTTCTACAAGCTTCTAGGTGATTTTCACTATTATCTTTCTAAAGCCTGTCATTTTGTGACCAACAGGGATCACATCGTGACAAGCTAAATTTGTATGATTGCATTTTATACTTGTCATGTCGTTTCGAATAGATGGTCACGTCGTGACAGGTGTGAGCACTGAGATTTTATCCCAAGAGCAATGATGAAACCAGCTTCTGTCGATTTTCCCTTACGACCGCTATGACCACGTGTTTGGACCCAAGGAGGCTGAGATTCTTACATTCGAGACCCGAATTATATGTATTTCTTTTAAATCTAATAAACTAAACATTTCTAAAAGTTCTCAAAAATTGGGCCTAGTCGGACAAAATACCAGCCCATCGGCCCAAACCCTTCACCTAACTGAAAATTCATCCATCCAAACCCTTCACATACCACCCCAAATCTGATTTTTGGAGCCTAAATTCAAAATAAACCCATCCCTTTTAGGCAAAAATGCCTATTTGGACACAAAAAAGAAGGTTGTGTCACTTGCCTTATATGGGTGAGATAATAGTCAAGTGTGGGGACCACTTGAGGTGAGTTGGGAGAAACATAGTCAAAGGGAGAGGGGCATTCACAGAAATGGCAATCTGAAAATTGGCCATATACACACTCCTCACTTCTCTCTTCAACCAACAACACTCGCTTTTCATCTTTCTCTTCAGGTTTGGATTTTTGGAGCCTGTCCTCCTTCTCTTATGAACCTCACTTCTCCAACCAGAAAATTGAACCACTCTTTACCATTTTCCAGCCTCCATTCTCAAGTTCTAACAGCACCATTCCTCTCCTCAACATCATCTCCATCCTTCACTACTCTTTCTCTCTATCATCTCCACTATCCTACCTTCTTTCCTCCTCTTCTCACTAAAAACCCTTACTCCAATTGCTTAAAATCTCTCAAGCACACTTATTTACACTCTTAGAAGCAAGTTTCTTCTCCCATAAGATATCTTGCTTCAAGTAGTGTCCGTTTCAAGCACGGAAATCGCATTAGTTTGGGTGTTTAGGTCGAGAAACTCTCTGGCGTCCGCTTCAGTTTCCTACACCTCTATACATGGATAAAGCACATGTCAAGGGTAAGCCTCTGATCTCTAGCTCGTGTCCATCTTCTTTCCTTACTGTTTGGTTGTGTTTGAAGTGGTTTTTGGGTTTTGAAATCAAGTCACCTGTGTTTGAAGTCACTAAAAACCGATTTTGAGCTAATAACAGGAAAATCACCTAACTTGCATGTAAACTTGTAAAAACTGGACTTTTGAACGTCCCAAGGACCTTTTTTATGTACCCTAACTCATTTGGAGTGATTCGGGACTTGAACGAACGAAATTGGACTTTGAACGAGTTAGAACGAGTCAAAACGAGTTGTGTGGGTTTGTAGCTTTAAACTCGTGAAAAGTTTGCTTTTTATGGTAATCTCACCTCTTAACATGATAAAAATGGTTAATTTTTGAGTTACGGGTGTCCCAGGGTGGTTTTGTGTCCCCAAATGGTGTTTTCGGACGAAAAAAATTGGAGCGGGTGATGAACAGATCTGCAGCGCGCCGCGCTGCCGTGTAAACTTGCCCTATTTGATTTTTTTTGTCTGTAGCGCACTGCGCTGGCCCTCCCACATGACACGCTACAGGTCTGATGCTTTAGAAAAGTTTTATTTTTTCCCCTTTCGCCTGAAATTGATCCAGTTTTCGATTTTTAGTCAAATAAACGACTTTTCTCAAGATAAAATCAATAAATCATACATGCTTAGCCTATGTCCTTGTGTGTTCAATTTTAATATCGATGTGTGCCGGTAATTAGCATGACTTTTATTTACATCTCGGACCTAGATTTAATTTCTTGCTTTTAAACGTTTGCGTCTAGAAAACCTTGCTGGAAAGCTAGGTTTAGGGCCGCTAAAACCACTCAACGAAGGGATTTAACTCCTGGATCTCCAACTAATTAAAATTGCATGTTCATCAAAACTAAAATTAAGCCAAATGTTTTCTTAATAATTATCACTGAACCCTTTCGTAATTGAGCCAAATTTGTTTTCAGGCCATTGCGAGACCATCCCTCGACCCAAAACATTCAATCCGATAAATTGCTTTGGATTGAACGCCCCCCTTTTTGTATGAACTCGAGCTATCTATCTCCCCACTCTTATTGCATGTCCATTTCAAACAAGTTGACGTGGTGCGTGTTTATTTACACCTTTTATTCATGTATGTGTATATGCATGCTTAGATGGATGTATTCCCCTCCCAAAAAAATTGTATCCCATAGGATTTATGCTCCTTCGATTGGGTTGTACTGTTATACTCTGATTTATGCTTTTTTTATTTACCGCTTTGAATGTATGATGTGATCAGTTAAATAAATACAACTAAAATCAACCATAGGTGTTTTCACAAATAAAGTCATTTTGTTTTCATAAATTTCGTTGATTTCGTTAAAACGTCTTTTAAAAAAGGATAAGTAAAAGTCGTCTGAACCCAATCTCTGGATCACAGTTTTGGATTCGAGACCAAGGTTCTGAGCAATACCGTGATAAATTCTCGGTGTGAGCTTAGAATCGAGTGGTGACTCCAAAATCATTTTCTAGAAATCCGAGTTTGGATTTCTTTTCCAAAAAATTACTTTCCATCAAAATCGTTCTATTTCTATTTGACTAAAATGCTAAGCATGTGTTTACGCACGCATATCGTTTGGAGATCCTTCCTCCAAAAGCCTCAAGTCCCTTTTGGGTGCGCTTCTAAGGCAGGGGGTACTAGGAAAGGAATCCTTCACTCGCTTGGGAATGTTTTCCTTTTACCAAACACTTTTACCGATTTTACTTCACTTCATGACAAGTCTTCAAAAGAAGAGTCATTCGTGCACACGAGAGCACCAAGATGCTTGCGACGTGTGTACACCTTTACAAAACTAAAAATCTTTCAATTTTATTTTGTTTTCACTTCTTTAACGCTTGACGTGTCTCACGAGAAGACTATCGCATTGTTTCATTCACGAGAGTGCTAAGACGCTCGCGGCGTGAACCAATCATCTCAAAATCTTTATTTTCAAAAATCCTATTTTGCCTTTCCTCGAAATGTCGCTGCACTCACAGTGGCAACTCTACTGGGGACTTTCTTTTCAAAAGTTTTTACTAAAAGTTTTCAAACTTAAATTTGTTTTAAACGAAGTTTTTGATGAGCCATCGAAAGACTTTTTCAAAAGACTTAAAACGAAATCGGCGAAATTTCTAAAAACGGAATGTTTTTATTTGTGTAACCATTCAAAAGGATTTTATCTTTTATGCCCTTGCATTTCACTAGTAGGCATTTTCCCCCACTAGGACCTCCATACCTACCCCGGCTCTCTCAACAAACGTTACTTGGGTTCCACTTCGGTCCCTTGAACGCGTATTGGGAAGCCAAAGATAGCCTCGTACCTTAATCTATCTCGTTCGAACCTATTTAGGGAGAGATAGATGGTATATATTGCTATGGGACACTCCTTTGCTATCCGAACATTAACTTTCTTGCATATAGCAGCCGTAGAAATTTCCACTAGGATTTCAAAACGAAAAATAAAAATGAATCT
>CAOJCR013398764.1:0-10702 GCA_948330485.1 Euphorbia neoarborescens | reverse complement strand
TTAAAGATTCAGAAGATTGTTTACATAATCCAACATTGGCTTACGGTATAATCTCCAACATTATTTACTTGAATGAATTTTTCCCGGATGGGTTTATGCATTCATCTCGACATTCATGTAATATGTCAACGCCACAATGCATCATTGCATGAGATTAATCTTGAAACTCTGAATGAGAAAAATGGTGCATTTATCGCTTGACTTAACCTCAAAGAAAAAAAAAGGAAATGCAAAAAATAAATAAAAAAATTGTGATAGTAATAAAATGGGATGAGATTCCTCCGACATATACAGGGACACCCAGAAGTTGTAGAGTGTAGAATCCATAAATCTTCCACTCTCATTAACAAAGCAAAAATGGCGGCACATCACACCGAAACTGGCTACACCGAGGTAACCCTTCCAAGCCACAATCCATAGAAAAGCCAAGACGCCCATCGATTGCTTATTCGAGAGGTAGACACTCACGAGCATTATGAAAAGGCACTAAATTAAGTTCATGGTCAAGATCTTGGGATATAGCTTGTCCCTACCTTCAGAAAGCCATACATTTAAGTAATCTTGAGTCCTGCTAAACGATCAAAGCCATCAGAGCTTTTAAAAAGAAGAAAGATCATCATTAAATGTCAAATCCTATTGACCCAAAAGAAAACCTTAAATGTCAAATACCAAGCCTCAAATAATGAACAACCCTGGGTAGAACAAGAAGAAAATCTTCTAATGAATCAAAATACCCCACAAAATACATCTATCGTTCAATACCCCAAACCAAGAGATATAATCCACTTACCCAATAATGAAAGACCTTCAATAGGGGTAATACTGATCCTAGAAAATGATCATGCACACTTGATATACTACCTTAGTAGAAATGCTCTCAACTACAAAGATTGTGACACAAGGTTATGAAAATCATGATACAACGACACGGCCAAAATCAAAACAGTGTCGTCGTTCTCCATATTATCCATTCATCATCTCAATGGACAACCTCGGTGGAGACTCAAAATCAGCAATAAAGCTTAAAAAGCCACCTACCATCAGACGAACCCAACTCTCAAAGAAATGATTATTAAAACCTGAGGAATCTCTTACCATAAAAGAAAGAAAAAAGGAAAAAAAAAAAACAGAAGTGAGGCGAGAGATGCCAGACGGAAAGACCTTCTAGGACGTCTAACAACGAAGGATAAGTCAAGCAATGTATCTCATTTTCCTTATTTAAAGTTCAAATCAAACTCATCAAGGAGACATTGTGCATTTGAAATATTACATGAACACTGAAGGAAGTTTTATCGAACATCATGTCCAGGTATGGTCTCCCCCTACTCTTAGAAAGAGCTCATGATGAATGAATAAGAGTCATGCATTTAACAATTGTGCATTTAAGCTTGCATTAAAGGTTTTGAGATACATTTGTTCAAGTTGAGTCTTATGTTACTCACCCATCCCTAGGGGCATATCATCTACATGACCCCTAAAATCCTTTCTTCAAATCCTAAACCTAGAGGCATGGCATCTCCATGACTTCTGAAAATATTTTTTCTTCCTGTCACAAACCCGGGGGTGTATCCTTTACATGAATCCTGAAACCAACCGTTGTATCATCCAAATAGGGGCATCTCATTCACGTAACCCCTAAACCAATATAATTCTTTCTTGAACCCAAAAGAACCGCAATGATTTTCATCCAACACAATCTAGAACTAAAATTAAGAAATAATCTACCAGACCTAACCTTTTGGAAGTCTTAGGATGGCAAGATAAGGCAGACCCACATCATGTTGGGGAAAAAGATAGAAGGGTCCTGAAGGTCTAGAAATCAAATCAGAGGCATCTCAAAAAGTGAAACAGTTTAACCTTCCTAAGGAATCATCCGACGTGACAACCTGAAAGGAAATAGAATTAAGAAATATCATCATCTTCAGCCTCAATCAAGTTAAGTCACTAAGGAGAAGCTAGTCCATGCCTGGCCTGAGGGGTCCTCCACCCAATATGATATCATCTGCATACATAAATGTCTATATAATGCATACACTCCACATATATATATATGCACACTTGCATTTCACCCGTAGGGTCATAAAAAAAGTCACCCCACATACCCCACGATAGTGTCAAACATAGTTGAGAATCTATCATCAACCATCTAGAATCGTAAATAAGCCCAAAATTCTATGGTCTACTGGCATTAGACAATAAGTCCAAACCATGTTTCACGTCGTCCATCATTTGGCAATCTCAATAAGTCCTATCCATTTCTACCGCCTTTATCTCTTAATCGAAGGGGTAAAATTTTTTTTACCAAAATTATAGATTAAGAGACAAATACGGAAGAAATGATCTTACTCTCTTAACACAAAATTTAGGAACCAAGAGTGAACAACCACCCCATGTAATGCATTGAAACTGAGGCATGCCCTAGTTCTTTTGGAGAGGGAATGAACACAGCCATGCACTCCTAACCCCTGGTGAGATCCACTAAGATATTAAGGAATGTGAACCATTTCATGGTATGCTCACTTTGTATTCAAAAATTTTCGTCTGCAAAAAAATTTTCTTACACGAGGGGTAACTGTGAGCACGAGATTTTTTCCAGGTCAGTGATGAATCGACATTTGTCAACCTTTGATGTGTCTTTCCAAATAAAGAAGCTCAAATAATTATATTTTGCTTTCAAAATTCAATGTTTTAAAAAATTCAAAATGGTTTCTTCGCTAGGCCAGATAAGACTGTTTTTATTTTCTTTTATCTGTGTTTATTTATTTTTATCCATTTTTCTTGTTCCTTTTTATCGGTGTTGTTTGTCTCGTTTCAGGAGTTTTTAAATAATATATATATATATATATATATATATATATATATATGATGTGGGACCCATTAATAATTTGGAAATTATAAAAAAGGAAAAGAAAAGAAAATGGAAGAAAGGAAATAGGCGTTGCAATTTCGTGGAAATAAGGTGGGGAATAAGACAAAAAAAAAATATGGGACTGCTTCAATTTGGCAAAACAAAGAAACGTGATTTGGGTACAAAAGAAAAAATGAGTAGACAATGAAAAAGGGGGCAAACAAAATAAGCAAAGGAAAAAATAAAAAAATAGAGAGATTGAAATTAAAGGAGCTGCCATGTGAAATTGAGAGGGCTAAAAAATGGAAAGAGTAAGAGAGCTGTGGGGGTTAAGATTTTCAGTTGAGTAAAATGCAGTAAAAATAAAGAGGCGGCAACAGCTTTTGAGAGGAGCGAAAAATCAGATAAAAAATACAGACGGAAGGGCTTGATTTTGATAAAAGAGGCTGCCAAATGTAACAAAAAATAATCAGTTGAAAGGCAGCAAGAATTTGAAAGAAAGAGAGCAGCAATTAAAAATAGCCAATGAGTAATGGAGGACAGGAGCTGAATTTTCCATTGAAAAAAAATAATTGACTGAGAGGAGAGCAAGAGCTATTGAAAAAAAAAGGAAGCAGCAAACATTTGCAATCTAAGAAGGCGGGAGCCTTGCCTATGATCGAGGAGACCATTGGTGATCAAAGTCGACTTTGTGGGCAGCAGTATCGGTGATCCAAGACTAGAGGCAGCTACTCGAAACTCAACAGAGGCTAGATAAATCTGTGAAACTCATCTTCAAAGTGTTTTGTGACTCTGCTGTTGAGTGTTTGCTTTTCCATCCTGTGTTTGCATTTGCTGTAACTTTCTCTCGTATTTGGTTTGAAACGTATAAATTGTCTACATATGCTCATTGTTACTGCAAATTGATTCATTGTTACTTGAATCCTGTTTTTTTGTTTCCGCTGTTTAATTTACAAAATTGCTTTCTATTGGTTGTTATATGTTTGATCTTGTGTTTGGATTGTTGGTTTTCTTTCCGATTCGATAATCTGTTTGATTAGTTCAGTAGTATTTTTTGAAAACCAAAATAATCACTATGTTTTCAAGATGTTTTACGCAATCAACTTCTAACATCTGTTTGCTATTTCAATATTTTTAGTCTTGCTTTTAGTTTCTAAACTCTGTTTACTCCATTTCTGTCTATTATTTTACATAGTTTAAGCTTAATGTTATGTTTTTGATTAATTAATCTGTTTACATTTTCTGTTTTGCTATTATGCAATTTCGGTTTTGAATTCGATTGATTGTCCTGTTGGTTTCTAGTAATTCATAATTAGTTGTTTTCAAAGCTTATTTGTGAATTCAATTGCGTATTTCTGTTGTTCAAAATTTTGCACATTGTTGAGGTTTGGTTTTGTTATATTCGTTAATATTCTCCGTGTGTTAAGAAATTTTCCAAAAAATATAGCTTGCAAATCCAAGCTATTTGTAGTAATCTTTTACGATTTATTTGTTCTTTATTTCGGATCTGTACAACCGGTTTGCTCTATCTTATTTTTATTGTCAGTCTGTCATTTTATTTCACTATGTTTCAAAACAAAAATAAATTTGGTCTGGCCCAATTATTTTACTGTGTGTGTTCTATATTCTATTTTGATTGTTAATAAATTTCCGTTTCTAAACTATCAAGTTCACTGCACTCTGTTTGATAGCATGTTATGTCTGTTGAACGGCTTATTTTTGTAAATTAATCAAATTAACGGTACAACACTCTATCTCTTGTTTCTCATGGTTACAGTGAGTCGAATTGCATCCATAATCAATTCAATCATCTGTCTATTTTAAAATATAATCTGTCAAAATTTTCTGTTGAGCTTCTCTAAATTGGGAATAAACTCATAGCGTTCAAAGGTCAAATCTGAGACCTAATAAATCTCTGCATTTAGTTTCTTTTTTCTTTTTAATTCATAACTATTTTATGTGTGATTGATTAGCCTAGGTTTAAATTTCTGTCGTATCACGTATGCATCTAGAAAACTGTGCCTGAAATCCAGTATTAGGGCCGCTAAAACAGTCCAACAAAGGAAACTCTTTGAGTCTCCAAATAATTGACCCATTGAAATTGCATGCTCCAAACTAAAATACGAGCCAAATGAATTTCAAAAATAAATATCGCTATAACCCATTCAAAAATTAGCCAAAAATTATTTTTGAGCCGTCTTTAGACCATCCTTCGGGCCAAAAATTTTCATCCAACAAATCACGTTGGGTCAAACATCCCCCTTATAGCATTACCCAGAGCCATCGTATCTCCCTATTCTCATTAAAATATCCATTTCAAGCATGTTGATATGCTAAGTGTTTAATTTTGAAGCAATTATTTAGTATCTTAATATGTATGCGTGTATGTAACCTCGATCCCCGTTTTTAACAAATGTATCCCCTTAGGATAGTTCACTTGAAAAGGTTGTAATTGCATGTTCATTTATCGCTTTTATACTTACACGACCGCCTAAATTTATCACTAAAAACAATTTTAGGTCTCTAAAAATAAAATGTTTCGTTTCTAAAAATATTGTCAATTTTTTCTCAAAAGTCTTTTCGAAAAAGGATAAGTAGATATCTTGTCCGAACCCGATCTCTAGATCACAGTTTTGGATTCGAGACCTAGGGTCTGAGCGGTACCGTGATTTAATTCCCTGTAGAACTTAGAACCGGGTGACCACTCCAATTATCTTATTTCAAGAATCGAGTTGATTCCTTTTAAAACGTTTTTGACCTATTTTCAAACTCAAATCTTTTCCCCAATCTTTCGACAGCATCAAACTGCTCGCGTTGAAAATGTCTTGATTTCACATTTAAGTTTTTTTTTTTTAATTTGAGAGCATCAAACCACTCATATCGAAAGTTGTTTTTCGATAAAATTCTTTCTTTTTGGGACTTTCGAGAGCGTGAAACTGCTTGCGACGGAAGTGCCTCTTTTTTGTAATCTTCAAATCTTTCAACTTTAATTTTAAATCTTTTCTTTTAAACTTTCGAGAGCTTTAAAAAGTTCACGGTGAGAGTTTTAAGAATTTGCATGTTTATAAAAAGTCGCTGCGCTCACACTATGTTTATAATTATACATAATGCCACATCATTTTGTTACATAAATTCTATGCATTTATCATCATCATTTTACGCCATGCATCGAGGCATAATTTCATGCTATACATCATACCATAATGTGCATCGGTCGACTTGTTACGTATTATCGCTGATTCTATGTCATCTATGTCATACATTGATAGGAGTAATTTATACCATTATTATCAATAATAAATCAGGCAAGAAAAGAAAGAAATCAATGGAAGAAATGACAAAATCTTAGCTAATATGAGTTATTTCGTGCAGATTGTAAAAGAGGCAACTCTAGGCAATATCATAAGGAAAAAGGAGAGGTTCCTGAGAGTAGCAGAAATGAGGAGTGAGGAAGAGCAGTTGGAGCAGGTGGAACAGACAGTTGAAAGCATGGAGTGGACTGATGGGGCAGGCGGGATTTAAGGAGCATGAAATCCTGATGAAAGAATTTGGAAATCAAGTTTTGTACTATTTTTGTCCTTGTTCTATCAAGGAGGATTAATAATTTGTGCGGCTACGATGCAATTCTGAACATGGTTTTTATTTTGTATTGCTTGATTGTTGCCACATCACTCTTTATCCTTCCTTGTTTCTCCCCTTTTAGAACTCTTTAAATAGGTTCCTATTTTGTGTTGTGGGAATATTAAGTAGTGTGGCTGGAAATATTTATTACTCTCCTTTTATTACTCTTTCTCTATAATTAAGGTTTCTATTTAATTAATTGTGTTCTTTTTATTTTAAGTAAGTGTGTTAATTAGGTTAATTAGTGAGTAGTCTCTTTTAGGTTGAGCTAACACACCTGTTAGCTCTTGGTGAGATTTCCTAGCGAGGTTGTAGAAGAGGGAAAAGTAATATTGTATGGAGATAAAAGAAAGCTTTATATGAGAGTAAGATCCCTCTTGTATATCTAGTATCCTTAATGAGACTGACCAGAGATCTAAGGGTGTAGAATCATCTTCCATGCACACAATCTCTATTGAGGCGGACCAAGCAATTTAGAGAATGTGCCAAGGGGTTTTTACTTAGGTAAAATCTTGCTATCCATAATGCTTGAGTGAAGACTGAGTTAGGCATAATAGTAATCTTAGTATTGATCTCAAAGATTTAGATGAGGTCTAACGATAAACCTAATGACTAGAGGGTAAGAAACCTTGGATCGCACCCATTCCTTATCTAAATACTCAGCTAGGAAAAGCAACCCAGATTTGTGTAAGGTTGTGTTAGAAGAAGCTTGTACCTTCCCTTTGTTAATCATTTTATTTCGTTTTCTATGAAATTTCTCTATTTTCAGCATATTCTTTGTAATTATTTATTATTACTCTGCAACTTCTTGATAACTAACCAAATCTCACAGGTTTCACCAAAACAATCACTTAATATCCTTACTCCTAGAGGAATACGACACTTGGCTTGCCAATATACTACAAAACAAACTAGTGCACCTGGTAGTAGACTATTTCAAGGTGAACAAGTTTGTGGTGCCATTGTCAAGGAGTATGGCTTAATATTGTGAAGTTCTTGATAATTTGTTTGAGTTGATAACTTTGTGTGTTTTTGTTTCAGGAATTTTATGAATTCTGAAGGTTTTCCTTGCATGTGAAGAACTGATTAACTTATTGTTCCATTCGATCCTGAGATTGAACAAATATATAGAAGGAGAAGACATGCAGCAAGGCGAGCTCAAAGAAGACAAAGAATGGATGGACTAAACCCACCACCTTTGCAACCACCACCAGCTGGTGGTGAGGATGCGAACTAGAGGCCAAGATTGAAAAAATATACTAGACCCATCACCGAGGGATACTCTTTTTACATAATGATACCTGATGAAGGAGATAATATATTTGAGATCAAGGCTTACATGATTCAGATGCTTCAGGCTGCTGTCCAATTCGGAGGTTTTCCTAGAGAAGACCCGAATGCTCATATTTAAGATTTTGTCACCATCTGTAACACTTTTAAAACCCACAGAATAGTCTCAGAAGATGTCATTCGGCTTAAAATTTTTTCCTTTTTTATTAAGGGATGAAGCGTAAAGCTGGCTCAAGAATTTACAACGAGGTTCTGTTACAACTTGAGATGAAATGGCAAGAGTTTTTCGTACTATGTATTTCCCACCAAGGCAAGCTATAAAGTTACGGAATGAGGTCACTCATTTTTTCCAAAAACTATATGAGTCCACATTAGAAGCATGGGAAAGATAGAAAGATCTCTTGAGAAAAGTTCCAAATCATGGCATTCCCATGTGAATGCAAATCCAGAATTTCTACAACAGCCTGACTAATTCTAATAAGATTTATGTCGTGTCAGTTACGAATGGAGATCCAGAAGAGATTACATCGGAGGAATTATATGAACTGATTGAGAGGTTAGTGAACACAAGCTATAAATGGCATTCTATCAGTACATATAGAGTTAAACCAGCAGAACCAGAGGCAGTAGTAAAATTATTCGAGAAAATGGACATGGTTTGAAAGTAGCTTGCAAGGGCCTATGTCTCAGTAGTCTCAAATTCTCAAAACAATTGAGATTTCTGTGGAGGCAATCACAGAAACATTGATTGTGATGCCAGTCTTACACAAGAGCAATGTGATTTTGTAGGTCACCTTCCTCGCTCTAATAATCCTTTTTCTAACACTAACAATCCAGGACGGATTCATGGATTTAGCAGTAGGGAAAGCCCGTTCAGCAACCTTACCAGCTTAATCAAGGCAATGTCCCACAGCCTCAGCAGTCTCAGAACGTGTCATAGCCCGGTCCATCAAACTAGCAGAGAAAATCAAAGCTTGATGAAATGAAAGAGATGATGACCTAATTTATGAAGATAACCCAATTTATAAAGCACACTCAAACACAGATGAAACATTTGGAAACTCAGCTTCATCAATTAGCAAGTGCAATCACAACAAAGAACAAAGGAGCATTACCTAGCAATACCGAGACCAATCTAAGAGAAGACTGCAAAGCAATAACACTAAGATGTGGCAAGACTTGTAAAGTTCCTAATACAATGGTTAATGTTGAAAGTGATTCAAGTAACCAGAGCCCAAGTATGCAACTTTAGAGTACAAATGCTCAGGAACCTTAGGTACCCGAGAGTAGTCAACAACATTAGAGTTTAGAACCGACAAAGCAACCACATAAGATTGCTCAGTCGGAATTACAGCAGACCATCCCAGATCTAGCAAAGGATAAACCTTTAACTAAGTACCAACCATGAATTCCTTATCCATTAAGTCTAAACAACATGAAACAACTAAGTAATTTGAAAAACTTCTTAATGTGTTTAAAAAGATTCACATTAATATTCCTTTTTCAGAAGTTCTTTCACAGATGCCTATATATGTAAAGTTTCTAAAGGAATTATTGGTAAACAAGAAGAAATTGGAAGGAGTTGCAATGATTCAGCTCAATCAATATTGCTCATCAATCCTACAAGCTAAGCAACCTCTTCCAATAAAGCTTAAGGATCCAAGGAGTTTTTCTATTCCCTGTTCATTGGGAAATCTGAAAATTGAAAATGCTCTATGTGATCTACGTGCATCAATCAATCCTTTGCCATATTGCATTTACAAACAACTAGGATTAGGAGAGCCTACACCTATGAGGGTTTCAATACAGATTATTGATCCTACAGTTAGGTACCCTAGAGGAATCATTGAAGATGTCTTGGTTAAGGTTGGAAAATTCATTTTACCCATAGATTTTATAGTCATGGATATGGATGATGATTTGCACGTACCAATCATACTAGGAAGACCTTTCTTAGCGACGAGTAAAGCTTTAATTGATGTGCATAACCTTAAATTAATTCTCAAAATCCATAATAAAGAAGTTTTCTTTAAAATGAATGAGGCCATAAAATATCCAACAGCTAGTGATGATACTTTTTATTTTTTTTTATGCAACCGATATCCATTTGAACCCATATTTTCATACAAGAGTGTGATGAAATAGAATTTGGTGAGGAAGAAGAAGATTTTGTGGCTAAAGAAGTGGAAGTATAAACAGGCTACCCTGTAATCTTTGGAAGCAGGAAAATTGTGGAGCCACTTGATCATTCATCACCAATAGCTGAGAAATCATCTTCTGAAGAATTCCCAATCATTGAGTTGAAGATATTGCCATCCCATCTTGAATATTCATTCCTAGATCTACCTAATAAGTTCCCAGTGATTATATCATCAAAGCTTACCTCAAAACAAAAAGCTCAGCTGATTTATGTCTTGAGAAGAAACAAAGAAGCTATGGCATGTTCTATTTCAGATATCAAAGGCATCAGTCCGTCAATTTGCGTTCACAGAATTCATATGGAAGATGAGCATAAGCCAGTGCTGCAACCTTAGAGAAGACTAAACTTAAATGTTAAGGAAGTTGTCAAGAAAGAAGTCATTAAGCTTCTAGATGCATGGATTATCTACCCAATTTCTAACTCTGTATAGACAAGTCCAGTTCAAGTCCTACCCAAGAAGGGAGGAACTACTGTTGTTCAAAATGAAAATAATGAATTAATTCCGATAAGAACAATCATTGGATGGCGAGTTTGCATTGATTATCGAAAACTCAATGATGCAACCAGAAAAGATCTAGGTATGAGTTTTATTATTTTATTAATGGATATTTTGGGTATAACCAGATTCCAATTCATCCATAAGATTAGGAGAAGATAATGTTTACATGTTCGTATGGAACTTATGCATACTGCAAAATGCCATTCAGATTATGTAATGCGCCTGCAACCTTCCAATGTTGTAT